>JARHVA010000007.1:890000-967500 GCA_037957365.1 Torreya grandis | reverse complement strand
GATTAACAATAGCAAGGTAATTTATAAATTTGTGAATTATGTATTCTAAGGATAAATTAAACCAAAATTTTCATAATCATGGTATATAACAAGGGTATGTCTCAACTTATAAATAGAAAATATAGCAACAATAAGTACAAGTGTGTTTTATGGATTGTAAGAATATGTGTATAGTTGACACTGAAAATTATGATAAAATTTACAAAATACATAACTAATACATTCCTATCCACTTGAAGGACATAGGCCATAACTTATGTTGTAAATATAGCCAGTATGTTACAATAACCGAATAAAAAGAATACAGTAAAATCAATAATTATAACACAAATTTATTATGTTGTATAGTTAAATAAAGAAGACTTCAATATGAAATGGACAAAATTACTTAGGAAATTTAATGTACATTAATTCAAAACATTACATTTTTTTCATTTTGAAACATTAAGTTTGTCTAGCATATAGACAAAAAATGTATTATTTATTTATTTATTCTAAACTCTATATTATATAATATTATATGATATAATATTATATTATGTATTATTATACTATACGATATTATATTTATTAATTTATGATAATACATTACAATATTATTTGAGCAATTAGATGTTAAAAATGTGCATGATTAAAGGGAAAGGGGATAATAATACCATATAACACACAAAACTTCTTAAGAGGGATAAAAATTCATCAAACTCTAAAATTTTGGATAGGTGTAAAAAATAAAACACCAGCTCATTTCTTAAGGTGGATCTTATTGGCAATGTATTCTACAATATTCATAATTAGTGATAATAATAACTTAGTTCACTTGTTATTGTCTATTTTATTATTGTCCTAATCTTCTTTTAGCACATATGTTCAAATGGATATATTATTGAGTTTGGTTTTATAGGTTCTAATTTTCAAGTCACCTAATGGCCCAATCTTTGAGAGTAATGCCACTACATGTTATGGTGAGATTAATTTTCCTTCCTAATTTTTTATCCGATGTATTATGTAAGTGCTTTATGCAATTTTTTCTATCTATAAAACTTTTTTTTTTTGACCAATTACTTTTACAATTAATTTGTAATGTTTGATTCATTGTAATATTCCAAGCCCATGATTGAATTGGTTTTCCTTCTTTAGATATTGATGTAAATATCATGTGATGGTATCAACCTCGAATGGGATATAGAGTGTATCTTCCCCCAATTGCTTGTTCTGATTTATGAAGTTAATGTATCTATATGAAATTCTTTAGATAGTTAGAACAAACATTAAAACTTTAATTGTTCATCATTTCAAATAGAGGAAGCCACAATTGTTGTGTTGAAGAGAGGTATAAGTGCTTTGAATACTCACCTTATGAGAAATGCCTACACATCAAGATGTATATAGTTTTCAAGTTATGATTAGTATTCCTTGGAAAAAAATTATAATGCTTAGATATTTATTAAATAAAACCTAATATTTGGTTTAGTATTTATGATATTTGGGCAGATTTTGGATTGTGTAAATACATAGCCTTATATTATGATTCAAGTAATGTTGTATATAACACCTAACACTTCACATCCACCCTTGAGAGAATAGTATTAGATGTTATAGAAGTTAATATGTTACCAATATAATTACTCTTTATTATGTAGCCTATATAGCATGGTACCTTGGGCTTATCCATAAATTGTGTGTTGATTCAAATCTAGTTTGTGTGTGATGAACAATATTAGACTTTAATTGTGGAATTTACCTTAGGTTTCATATCGAAGTAGTAGTGAGAGTAATGCAAGATCATCATGATATAATCAAATATAATTATGTAAATATGTCAAAATTTTACTTTGATAGGTTTATGAGGTCTATGGGATGTGTTCATGTCATTTTGAGTCCTCAAAACTATTGGTGTATTCCTTTTTCCCACGAGGTTTTACCTACCAAGTTGTATTAGATTACTTAGGGATATAGAGGTCATTTGGGTTACTTGGGAAGATTATTCCCACATTCACTAGAATGTGTGGTGTATTTCCCTCTATAACCTATATATGCACCTCTCTCCCTTCATATTTTAATGTAATTATAAGGCAGTATATTATGGATTGTTTGAGATACTTAGTTATAAACTATGACAACTTTTAGAGTTGTGAGAGCTATGAACTTTGAGCCTTTGTATAAGCATTCATTATTCAACATGATAAAGAGTATTTTATTTGATTTTATTCTTTTTTTAATATTCATCTATGCTTGATTTTATTTACTATAAGCTTCATTATGATTTGCACTTGCTTGACTCATGAGATCACTCTATCATGTGCATTCATTGATCTAGTGATCCTAGCTATAACTCTTTCATGGTATCAAATAACCAATCTATGTTCATGATTATATGATTTATTATACTATAGGCTTTGTTTTGAAATATAGAGTTTATTTGAATATTTTTGGGACAAATTTTTAAAGGGTTTAAAAACATTTCTAGGGTAGTTTTTTGAAATCTCAAAAACCTCAAGATTTGTTAAAATCCCTTCATCGCCTAAAGTGACCAAAAAAAATTATAGGGATATTTTTTTTCAACATCTTTGGTATAGATGGATCTTCTTTGCATAGGTTACAAATCTATAAAATCATCATCACAACCATAAAGGTCACTGTAGATCAGAGTGGCTCATTTATTGTTTATCCTTTAATTGGCATTTGCTTGTTATTCAATTACATGTATTAATCCATAATCATAATCAAAAAAGTGTCGTAGTAGCAGAAAACACACTTGTAATGGATCAAAATCTTAATATGATGATTTAATTAAAATCAACATTTTGAATGATTACAGAATTAAAATCAATTTTTAAATATCCAAAATTGATAAAATTTAAGAGTGCAACTATAAAAGAGACAATAACCGATATAAAATACCAAATGATTCAATAACAAAGTTCAGTTATAAAGTCTACATCTCTAGATCCACTCCAATGGTGGATCGATCATTATTAATTATAGCAAAATTGCTTTATAATAATAATAAGTCTTCAAAAATCATCTTATGGTCTTTAAATCTATCCCAGAGATTCTCTCAAAATAATAATATTTTGTTCAAGACCTTCAAATAATCTCCAAATCTCTCTATACTCTTTACATGCCTTGGAAACAAACTCCATGACCAAAAGATGGCTTCAAATACATATTCATCCCTTTTATATACTATTTAATCTCCATGCTATAATAGTCAAGTCCTTATGTTTTTACATAATCAGTCAAGGTTCGAATCCCTCTTCCATCACTTTTGGTGGGCTAAGTACATCTTATATTCCACATTGGGAAGGTGGGAGTTTAGTGATATATTTTAATGCCATGAAATTGGATGTTTATAATGCCAAGTGTTTGGCATTACCACGTATTACATGGAATTATGGTGGAGTGTGGAGAGTATGTGGGGACTGTGGGAAAATATATGGATGTTTATGGTTAGGACGTGGCATGAACATTCGGTACGTGGAGATTTTGGATGTTACATGGAAAGTTAGAGGAATATGAAAGGACTTTGGCATGAAATTTAATTACAATATAAAATTAGATCATAATGAATAGTGGCAATCCACCTGGTGACTTGAGTACCCATCATGTGGTCTGATCTCCATTCACCACTTGTCAACATTCATCGATTGTTGACCTCTCATCACTTGTTGATAAAACATATTTTTTTTATTTTCCTGAAACAATATTCTAGGTACCATAACTCATGCATATGAGCTCTATTTTGTAAACCATGAAATACATCAAAAATCTCTTGATGAGCCCTTCAACAAGGCATTGATAAACCTACAATTTGAAGATTTTATTTTTGGATCAAAATATAGATCCTTCTAGATCAATCCTCCCCATTAGGAGCTTTTGGACCTCCCAAATTTGATTAATTGGTAAAGAGGTGAGGGTATTGTTCCGTCACTCTTAAAACTTCCATCCATTTAGCCTTGTTTGGGTGCATCCTTTTGAGACCAAAATGAATATATTCAACACTTCCCCTTCACAAAGTCTAAACCTTCTTGTTAAGTATTATATCTTCCTACAGTTATATTAGATACTTAGGATCAAAATCATCAATATAAGGAATGGATACACTCTCATCATGATCTACAATCATTGAAGGCTCATACAATTTTAGATTTTCCACATTCACAACCGAATAAATTTACATATAAGATGGCAAATCCAACTAGAAATCATTTTTACCAATATTTTCCATTATCCAAAAAGTACCATACCAAATTAGTTTTAAATTTCTACCTTCACCTATTAGTCTTTCCTTACTGATGTGAAGCCATACTAAATCACCTATATCAAACCAGTGATCAACATGATGTTTATCATGTCTTGTTTTATACTTTATCTATTTTTTCTCCAATTGATCTCAAATAGTTTGGTGTATGTATTGTACCTTTTCAATAAACTTCTTGGCTTTAATAGCATCTTTACGTTCATCATCAGTTGAATCCTATCCATTACAAACATCTAGAGGAGATTTAGGAAAATATCCATAATAAACTTCAAAAGAAGATTTCATAGTATAAAAATGAAGTACATGATTGTAAGCATGTTATATATAGCATAAATTATAATCCCACAACTTGGGATGTTTACTGCAATAACCCCTAAGCAAATGTACTACTATGTAGTTTATTACCTCTATCTACCCATTGGTCTGTTGATGAAATGCAGTGCTCTTATTCAACTTAGTGTCCATCAATTCCCATAGTTTTGACCAAAATTCCCCAAGAAATCAAGAATGTTGATCATAAATAATAGAAGTGGGAAAACCAAAATGAACCCATACATGCTAAAAAAACAAGTGTGTCGTACCTTCTTTTGTAATCTACTTAGTGCAAGGAATCAAGACACACATCTTGCTAAATCTATCCACTACCACATACAACTAATCATGTTTTCTCCATGACATAGACAAACCTCCTACAAAATCCATGGAAATACTTTCCCAGGAATGAGTAGGAATAGGTAAGGGAATGTAAAGTCCCAATTTCCTATTACTAGGTTTAATTGTGCCACAAAGAACACACCCCTTGATATATTTGGCAACATTTTCCTACATATGAGGCCAAAAACAATACATTTTCAAAGGTGCAACCATTTTACCAACTCCAAAATGACTAAAAATAAGAGAGGTATGTGCTTTCCTAATCATGTGCACCCTTTCATTTTGATGATTGCAAAGTTTACCCAAATGATACACATGATAGTCTAACTCTTCTAACTATTTTCCACTCATTAAGTCTTTATACACATCCTTAAAGTTAACATCATCAACCTACTATTATTTATAACTTTCATGAGTCAAAGAACTATGTTGTAAAAGAATAGATGCAACTACCATAGGAGGCCTAGAAAGTGTGTCGACAACTTTATTCTAAATACTTTTCTTATACCTGATCACAAGATGAAACTGCTACAGGATACCCATCCAAAAAAAATGCCTAGACTATTTTAGCTTAACCAATGACTGAAGATATTGGAGGGGCTGATGATCTATATTTATCACTATCTCCTTGCCCATCAATTAATGTTTCCATTTCTAAACACTTTGAAATAGTGCATATAATTCCTTATCATATGTCAGATTATTTCTTACTGCACCTATGAAGGTCTTGGAATGATAGCATACTATCTTCTTTCCTTGCATCAAAACAACTCCCATACCATAATCAATTGCATCTATCTCAATCTCAAATGGCTCCTATAAATTAGGAAGTGCCAAGATAGGAGAAATACTAATATTTGTCTTCAAAATATCGAAGGCTTTTTGTTGCTTGTCTCCCCACTTAAAGACCTATTTTGTACTAGTCAAACAATGCAAGGGTCATGCAATAAGTGAGAAATTAGAAATGAATTTTCTCTAATATTTTACTACACCAAGAAAACTTCTAACATTAGTTTCATTATTGGGTTTAGGCCATTTAACTAAAACCTCCACCTTTGCAGGATCAATTTTCAATTCACCATGTCCTATAATATAACCCAAGTAAATCAAAGAGGTCTTGCCAAATTCACATTTAAATAATTTTAAGTAAAGTTTTTCCCTTCTTAATGCATCCATGACTTTCCTAATATGAATCACATGATCTTCCCAAGACTGATTTAAGATCAAAATATCATCTAAGTAGACTATAACAAATTTATTCAGGAATGGCCTAAAAATATCATTCATCAATCACATGAATGTAGCTGGTGCATTGCACATCCCAAAATTCATGACAAGCCATTCAAAAAATCCATATTTTGTCTTAAAAGTAATTTTTTGAATATCACCATCATTAATCCTAACTTGATGATAACCACTTTTCAAGTCTAACTTAGTGAAATAGATAGCATTTTTTAATTGATCTAGCAAATAATCAATACAATGAAGAGGCTAATGATTCTTAATAGTAATTTTGTTCAAAGCATAGAAATCAATACACATTCACCATGTGACATCTTTCTTTGGCACCAAAATGATAGGTGAACCAATAGGAGATGTACTAGGATAAATAACTCCCTTTTCCAAAAGTTCCATTACCACTTTTTGATTTCCTCATTTTCCACCACTGATTACCTATGTATGCCAATGTTAGGGAGAGGAGAATCCTATAACAATTGAATTTCATGTTGAACTCCCCTTTTAGGGAGTAACCCTTTAGGATCCTAAAACACATCATCATAACTAGAAATGATTTCAAACAATTCTTTCTTATGTTTAGGATCACTATTTTCCATAGCTTGGGAATATTCTTTTTCCTCATACTTAATCAACACGAGACAAAAATTCTAGCTTGAATTAACTAGTCTTTTCATTTTCCATGTTGTAACCAAGAAAAGACTCATCCTAACATGATGTACTCTAACTATATATTTAATTCCATCCTTAACAAGAAAGTACTTATTATCTTCCCTCTAAAAGATATATTTTCTATCATAAATATAAGGACTTCCTAATACAATCCCACATATGTCCAGAGGGACTACATCCATATTAATTTCATCCATGAATTCGGATGTGATGATAAATTTTAATCTGCAAGTTTTGGTTACTTGTAGTTTTTTATCATCATACACCCAACCAAGTTGATGGGGAGTTATTTTTAAGCCTAACTTTTTAACAATCTTTTCAAAAATCAAGTTTTCCAGTGATCCACTATAAAATAGGGTGTCAATATTAGTATGATTTGTAAAAACCCTAATGTGGAACGACTCACTTCTTTGCTTATTATCATGTACATATTTATTTTTTGAAGAGAAAGCAACATTATATGACTTAGTTCTAGAAAGAGAATAAAAATTCTGCATACTAATAACTATGTTCTTAGTTTCATCCCCAAAATCTGAACTCAGATCCTGAACTATAGTACTAGCTTTCCTATCTTTCTTCTTAAACATGTTAAAAATATTTGACTTAGGATGTAATTTTCAACACTTAGACTCATCATGATTTTTATTGAAATGATTTCAAAATGGCTTACCCTCTCTTTATGAATAGTAATAATGGATTTTTGTTTACCCTTTCTAGAACTTTGCCCTTTAGAATGCTTAACTTTGGATTGTTTACTTTTAAATTTAGGAAAATATTCTTTTGTCTATTTTCTTCTAGCCTCTAAATAAATGGCTTTAAAACATGTTTCATCTAAATTAGTGGGATTGAGAACTAGAAGCATGTGTTTCAAGTAACTATGCAACCCACCTATACACTTAAGTAGTGTTTCTAATTTATAAAGAGAAATATCAAAAATTAAAGCCTTTTTCCTAAATTTTTTCGTATAATCTTGAACACTTTGGCCTTTAGTTTGTCTGAAAGATTGCCAATCTATCATGACTTGCTGCATATAGTCTAAAAGATAAAATTACTTTCTGAGTGCATCAACAAATTCACTCCAAGTGAAAATTGAGTTACTTATGTTAATATCATTTTTCTTCAACTTACTCTCCCACCAAATGAGAGTTGTGCCTCCCATTGAAAGAGTAGTCAGGTGAATTTTAGCCTCATCATCTACAATATTTTAAACCTTGTAATATACTTCAATTTGATTTATATAGTTATCTAGTTTTTTTGCATTAATCTCACCATTAAACATCTACAATTCAAACTTAATATCTATCTTTAGTGAAGGAAGAGATCCAATAGCTTTTTTTTATCTTTATCATCACCCGAAGAAGAGGAAGGTTTCTCAAAAAATTTACCACCTCCATCACGCTCCATCTTAATTCATTGTTCTCGATAAAGTTCCTCGACCATGTCCTTCATTTCTAAGAAGGATTGTCAGAAAGCTCATTTAGACTCAAAGTCATCTCCCATTTCTGAGTACATCTTGATCCAATCTCTACATCATACTTTGTTAATTCTCCTTCACCCTACCTAGATCTTGACCTTGTCAACATACACTAGTAATCCACATGGTTAAATACAAATTTTGCTTTGATACCAAAAATTTGATCCATAATCATAATCAAACAAGTTTCATAGCAGCAGAAAACACACTTGTAATTGATCAAAACCTTAATATAATGATTTACTTAAAATCAACATTGTAAATGATTACAGAATTAAAATTAGTTTTTAAATATCCAAAATTGACAAAATTTAAGAGTATAAATATAAAAGAGACAATAATCAATAGAAAATACCAAATGATTTGATAACAGAGTTTGGCTATAAATCCTACATCTCTAGATCCACTCCAATGGGAGATCCCTCCTTTTTAATTATAGAAAAATCACTTTATAATAATAATATGTCTTCAAAAATTGTCTTATTGTCTTTAAATTTGTCCCAAAGATTCTCTCAAAATAATAATATCCCATGACCAAAAGATGGATTCAAATACATATTCATCGCCTTTATATATTTCTTGATCTTCATGGTACAATGGTCAAGTCCTTATCTTTTTACCCAATTGGTTAAGCTTTGAATCCCACTTCCATCACTTTTAGTGGGATAAGTACATCTTATATCCCACCTTGGGAAGGTGGTATTTTATTTATATATTTAAATGCCACAAAGTTGGAGGTTTACAATGCCAAGTATTTGGCATTACCATGTATTACATGGAATTATGGTGGAGTGTGGAGAGTATGTGAGTACCGTGGGATAATACATGGATGTTTATGGTTAGCATGTGGCATGAACATTTAGTACGTGGAGAGTTTGGATGTTACATGGAAATTTGGAGGAATCTCGAAGGAATTTGGCATGAAATTTGTTTACAATATCAAATTAGATCATAAAAAATGGTGGAAAGTCACGTGGTGGCTTGAGGACCCACCACGTGGTCTGATCTTCATTCACCACTTGTAGACATTTATTTATTGTTGACCTCTCGTTGCTTGTCGATAAAACCTAGTTTTTTAATTTATTTAAAATGATCTTCCAGGTGCCATAACTCATGCATACATGCTCTATTTTACAAACCATGAAATGCATCAAAAATATCTCGATAGACCCTTCACAATGGCATTGATAAACCTACAATTAGAAGACTTCATTTTTGGAGTAAAATATAGATCCTCCAAGATCATGTATTTTTATTTTATATTGGCAATATAAGTTTTCAAACTATAAATATATAATCCAAAATATACTTTTAAAAATGTTGAATCAATAGCCTACCTGAGATAACCAACTTACCATCCACCATATAGCTATCAAGTGTGTTTGGTTGTAGATCTAGGCAAGGTTGGCATGAAAGATAAAGTGTAGAACTTCATATCTGAGCATAGAACTTGTCATAGTTGTGTATTACATGGAGGGAAATCTAGGTTGAGGCTGCTGAGACATAGAGGACCAACATCCTTGGTTATTATTTTTGCATTGAAATCCCATATTTTTTGGTAGAGAAAAGCATCCTTGTTGCAACATATTTTATTTTTAGATCTATTTTTTCCATGAATTATGGGCAATCTGTGCTAGGCATGGATGATTACAGAAGTAGCATACAGAGGTATGAGCGTTTGGCATGGAGAATCTGTATCAATTGTGTGCAGTTGAAGCTTGGGTGAGAAAAATTCCTTCAACATTGAGAGGTAGATATAGTGTATGGCCCACTAACAAACTATTAAGCCTTCTCAATTCCCTAGATCACCTTTGGAGAATCTTGGAGTTTCTACTCATTATCCTTAGGTAAAACAGACCTTTTTTCTTTGTTTTGTGTCAACCATAGGTTGGTAAAAGTTAGATGAGTGTGGCTTCAC
Source organism: Torreya grandis (assembly GCA_037957365.1). Lineage (NCBI taxonomy): Eukaryota > Viridiplantae > Streptophyta > Pinopsida > Cupressales > Taxaceae > Torreya > Torreya grandis. The sequence continues at coordinate 957,285 of JARHVA010000007.1, read as the reverse complement.
ATTTATAGCTTTTTAGTTTCTCCTCAAATATGTTAATGGTGTTTTAATGTCTTTGGACACCTATGAATGAACAATGCTTTTGCTCCAAACTCTATTTTTTTACATCTAACGTGTGCATGCATAACAACATCGTACAACTTTATATTCTCCTTGATTAAGTCAAAACTTAATTTTTCCCTAATCTTTTTTGATAAATTTTTCCTAAAATAATTTTAAAATTATCCATTTTTTAATTGTTATTTATTAATTGGTTATTTTATTTCACCTTAAGTGAGTTATTTTTCACTTAAGTATGCATAAAGGTAAGATGAAGGGGCATTTTTTGACTTTAGATTTCTTGAGGAAGACTATGGTTCCATGTCGATTCCAATGAGTGGTTATAAGACATATTTTTCCTCACCTAAGAATATTTTTAAAAATTTTCAAGTGCAAATTTTTAGTCATATACTTATTTATGGAAAATTATTTTGTTAATATCTTACAAACGGTAACTAAAAATTGAGTACCATCTTTTGAAAAATTATTTATTTTATTTTTTCCCACACATTGGGCCAATTTGTCTTGTAAAATTCACTACTTTATAAAGTTCCAAAGTTTGGGGAGGCTACCTAACATAGTGAAAATGGGGTTGTCATTGTGTTGGTTCTTGTCCACACATCTTCTCTTTTTCACACATGCTTTCTACATCATGGTTAACACTTTTAATGGGGTTGATTGTAATCATGAACTGAGATAAAGTTTTAATTTTAAGGTTTCATCATGGTTATTAGTAATGAATTCCATAAATATGTTGTAAGGCTAACTTTAGAGAACTTTTTGTCTTGAAATCAAGGGATAAAGAATCATTTACTAGAGCAAGATCTACTGCCTTATCTCCTAGGACTTGTTCTTGAACCAATTACCTATGAACAAATGAATGTGTGATTTAACAATAATGAGATGGTGTATGGCCTAATATGTCTAACTATATATGAGGATATTATGCATCATATTGAGCAGACTGAGTGTCCTTTCATTACCAAAAGTACAAGCCATGAGCTGCACATAAAAATGAAAATATGATAATTGAAACCAATTCAAAAAATATGTCAAAAAATCTCAATAAATAGGTTAGAACAATGTACAATACCTTGTTGAAATTAATATAAAACCCATCACAAAACATATGAAAATCAAAGCATGAAACCATAGAAATGGACAAAATGGTACAAGTAAGAGTGGGTCATATTTATAGATGAGCTTAAATGGAACACACTAACTACGTGCATGTTGGTCTGGTATGGGAATGTTTTGTATCTATGAAGTCCATAAATTTTGGAAAGGGTTAAGCAATCGTAAGGTAATGAAAAAGGTGGGGTATCACCCATATGAATGTATTTGAACTGTAGATTAAAAGAATGCAAACTATGAATGAAGCAAGACAACTCTAATATAAGGGCATGCTGACATATATGAACCTTGTGGAAATGTAATTCATCCCATTCATTTGTAGTGGTACATTTACTTATCACCCATAGTTATGTGGGAATCCCATTCCTATTTAAAAATGTAAGGTATTGAACAATGCCACTTTCAATTATATATTTCACCAATGATAGCATAAAACCACACATTGAAATCTCTCCATTAAGAAATCTTTACCAAGATTATGTGGATAAGTGGCCTAACACATTCACTATTAATGATAATATATACTATATTTTTGTGTTTAATGAATGTATGTTGTCCTTTTGTGTGGATAAGACATATTAATATTCAATTGGATTTTGCATAAACTAATCATTTGATGTATTCAATTTGAGGTGAGGTCATGTTGATGTTTATTAGAATGAAAGGAAATGCTGGTAGCTAACACACAAAAAATTATACATGTGTGTATTATAAATTGTGGTTCAAGGTAACATATGTAACCCAATGGGGATCAAACTCATAGATGAGCTTCAATGATACACACTAATTGCATGCATGTTAGTGTGAAATAAATATGTCTTTTTGATTTGAATCCCATAGATTCTATAAAGGGTTAAACATATGTAGGCTAGTGAATAAGGTCAAGGCATTATCAATATTAAGGCATAAGAATTGCAGTGTATGAAAAGGTGTGTAGTGAACCTCGTGTTGCAAGAAATTAGTCCATTCACATCCATTACACAAAGAGCATATGATAATGAAAAGGTAATTTAAACAATATATATACATCATATAAATATTCAAAATAAAATTTGTTTAAATACATGGATAAAGTTTGTTATCCTTTGACAAAAGTGCAGCATATATAAAAAAACCTTTTCATGACATCTATTCAACATTACATTGAGTTGAGGAAGAAAATGAATAATAATATGAAAAAACAAACTTGAAAATTATATAATGATCAAATGAGAATGGGTGCATGTTGGCAATTATTTTGACCAATGGAAAATCAGGCAAAGTATCAAAAAATTCATCTACGGGCACGTCTTCTATATCAGGCATGTTGAACACATCCATATTGTTTTCTCATATTTCATTTTATTTTTTCCCTAATGATACTTGTTGAAGACATCCATTTGTGTAATGGATGTGAATATCTTGAAACAAACCCATAAAATAAAGTCACATCATCATTTAGGTCACTGAGAAGACCTCTAGGCATATTCCTGTCACCTGTCATTTCATGAAAACATCTTCAAAATTGAACTCCACGTAGACACCTCTTTCATCACATAAATAAAAACATAATCTTGTCCCATCTATTAAATAAATTTAAGAGGCCTAATATAAACACACTTCATCGAATATAAAAGTGTCATATTGTCGTATGGTTTCATTTTTACGAGTAAATAACATGATTTTGATATAAATATGTCTTCCTTTCCATTTGTAAGTAACTAATAAAGACATTTTCTAGTCAAACATACTGTAAATACAAGTCATAAATTTCACATAAAAATGAAAATATGAAAATTAAAACCACTTAAAAAAATATGACAAAAAAACTCAACAAAAAGAATAGACCAATATATAATACCTTATTGAAATTGATATAAAACCTATCACAAAACATATGAAAATCAAAGAATGAAACCATAAAAAAAGACAAACTGGTGCAAGTGTGAGGGGGTCACATTTAGAGATGAGCATAGTGGCACACACTAACTATGTGCATGTTGGTGTGGCATGAGAATGCATTTTTTTTACAAAGTCAAAATATTTCAAAAAGGGTTAAACACCCACAAGGCAATGAAAAAGGTGGGGGCATCACCCATATCAATGTATTCAAGTTGTAGAGTAGAAGAATGTAATCTATTGATGAAATGGGATAGATTTAACATAAGGTCATGCTGAACATTATGAACCTCATGGGAATGAAATTTATCCCATTCATTTGTAATGGTAAATATCCTTATTACCCATAGTTATGTGGGAAGCCCATTCCTATTTCAAAATGAAGGGTATCGAACATTGCCACTTTCACTTATATATTTCACCAATGATAGCATAAAACCACACATTGTAATCTCTCCAATACTAAATTTGACCAAGATTATGTGGATAAGGGGCCTATACATTCACCATTAATGATAATTTATGATGGATTTTTGTGCGGAATAAATGTATGTTGACTTTTTTTGTGGATAAAACATCTTAATGTTATATTGTATTTTACATAAATTAATCACTCGATGTATTGAATTTGAGGTGAGGGCACGTTGGAATTTATGGACCTAAAAGGAAATGCTAGTACGTGAACCAAAAAAAATTGTATGGCATGTGTGCATTACAAATCATGCCTTAGGGTAGCATCTGTAACCTAGTGGGGATCAAATTCAAAGACAAGATTCAACGTCACATACTAATTATGTGCATGTTGACATGACACCAAAATGCATTGTTTCTACAAATACAATATGTTATATAAAGGGTTAAACATTTGTAGCCCAATGAATATGGTTAAGGCATCATCTATATTGAGTATGTGACCTATATGTACCAAAAGGTGTGTAATGAACCTCATGTGAATGAAAGAAAATGCAGGACAACTTTGATGTAGGTACATGCTTACCTATATAAACCTAATGGGAATGCAGTTAATCCCATTTATATAGTGTTACATTACCTTTTCACACAAATTAATATAGGAATCCCATTCCTCTTTCAAAATGTAGGGTATTGAATAATGCAACTTTTAATTAAAAATTTCACCAATAAATGCACAAAAACCCACATTGTAATCTATATGGATAAGGAACCTATCACATTCACTATTAATGTCCATGTATGTTGTATTTTTTGTGGAATAAATATCTAAATCCATTTTATTTTAGCATTTTCCATCATATTGAATGAAAGACATATGCATATTCAATCATCTTGTACATAAATTAATCATTCAATGTATTAAATTTGAGACAAAGGCATGTTTACATTTATGGACATTGCATTAAAGAAAGTTATGATAGGTGACACAAAAATATATGTACAACATGTGTTATTACAAATTGTGCGTCAAGGTATACATGACATAATTGGAATACCATAGTAGTTATGAAGCACTTATAGTTTTTGGCATTGATGAAAAATGGGAGGGACTAAATCATGCATACAATCAAAAAACTAGAAATGTTATTCATGGTTAGGGTCAATTTTAACTTTCATATGAAGATAATAATGTAAAATATGTTAATTTAAATGCTCACGTGAGTAGTTCAATACCAAAAAAATTGCCTCTAGCATGCTCAAAAAGGGAAAATTATACAAAGTTAATTTAAAAAATGCCCCAAAAAAGATGAGTAAACCTAATGAAACCTTTGAGATCAAGAAATAGAAAATGGATCTATTTACAAGTTTATAATGTGATTGTTAATGCATCCAAGTAAATCAATATTCCTCTACAAGTGTGTGAAATGAAGTAAATGCAAAAGTCGATGGGTTTGAAATTGTAATAGTTCAAAATGAAGTCTAACAAGACAATGGGATATTTTATATTCCATGAGTAAATATTATGAATAATATGATTAAATTTGGATGCAGTGGTGTTGGTGAATTATAAAAGGATTTTCATGGCTCAGAAGGTGTAATCTTTTTCTAGAAATGGAAATGGATCTATATCTAATAATATAGAGTGGCATTGGTGAATTATAAAAATATTTTCATGGCTCAGAAGGTGCAATTTTTTTGATAAATGGAAATGGATGTGTATCTATTGATATAGGGTAAACTTATGTTAGGGAAATAACATAAGGCCTAATGAGAGAGATGAATGTATTAATGATTATAATATTGAATTGGTTTTGATTGTAAAACATGTAGATTGCAATGAAGGATAAAATAAAGATATAAACACAACAAAATCATATGATCTAAAATAAGGGAAATATAATAGTCATGAACATAAATAATTTGGTATAATACATACCAAATGTTTGACCAAACACAACCAAAAATACAAATCAATAATTGAATAGTAGTATAATTTATTCCTAAAAACTTCATTATTTTATTCCAATAGTACTTTGGAAACAAATGTACAAAACTATAATATGAAAAATGGATCGAAAGAAAAAAAACCCTACAAACCAATTTTAAATCCCTCAAATATAAGTGTTTATGTAGTCCTCTAATGATCAAATCTTCACACATGGAGTGCAAAGTAGAGATGGGATAAAATATTCAAAAAGGGAGGAAATAGGGGAGAGTTCATTTTTGCATGGTATTTTTCACAACCTATCCTATCACACCATCGACATGGATGATCACATTAATGTTTGCAGGAATTTATATGTATATGGGTCACGTTGAATCAAAACATACTAGTTGGCATTAACACATGAAGTTTTTACATGTTGGTTAAGTTCAACCATAGGAATATCATCATATTCATCATTCAAAATCATCTATGAGATACAACTTAATATCCCTATCAACATGATAAAATAATTATTGATAAAAAAGTCATCTAATTTAAACATCAAATAGATTTCTATTTTCATATAAAACATATTATGTGCTTATTTTATTTGAGCTTATAAGTTAAAGAGGTTGGAGGACCCATAGAGACATCTCAGTAGAGATACATGGGAAGGTGATGTTTAATAATGGCTTCCAACAGAATTACTTTAGGCATTGTTATTCCAAGCCCCTCACTCATGTCGATACTCATTCCCTCTCTAATACTCCACTCAAAGCTCTACGTCATCCTCCTAAATGTGTGTGTCACAACATTCATTGCTAGAGACATAGCAAGACACATTCTTCTCCTTAAACCAAAATATAGGGTTCTTTCATGGGGAGAGTAGTGGTAATCTAAGAGATGTTTCATAGGCATCCTTAGAAGGATTCTTATGATATAATGGAACATTCAAGGAGAATAGTGAAGAAATAAATTTTAGGGAATCTAAAGAGACATCCATAGTTGACAATAAATAAATATCTAAGGAATATTCCAAAGGGGAATCTAGAGGTGTAATTATGTAGAAGAATATAAAGGAGAATCCAAAGAGGAATCTAGAGGCATGACTAAAGAGGAACATATATGATATTATGAAGTAGACTATAGAGGAGAGATGAAAGTGGAATATATATGATATTTCAAAGTAAAATCTAGATATGTGACCAAAGAAGAATATAGAGGAGTGACCAAAAAGGAATCTAGAGGAGATTCTAAAGTAGAATCTAGAGGTGTCACCAAAGAGGACTCTAGAGGATATTCTAAGTTGGAATATTATGAAAATATGAATGGGAAATTAGAGGTGTGACCAAAGAAGAATCTAGATGATATTCTAAGGTAGAATCTAAAGGAGAATTTAAAGGGGAAAGTAGTTGATATTCAAATGTGAGATATATAAGAGAGTTTGATTGGATAAACACTTGTTCCCAAGAATCAACAAAGTCACTTTGCTAATTCATTAGAACATTATTAAAATCATAATCATCACTATATCATCTTCTATAAACTTTTAATTTTGATTATTAGTCCAATCATTATCATAACTAAAAGGCGTAACATGAATAGGTAACAATTTATCTAGAAGATGTACATCATTCACATGTTCTCTTAGACTATCCATGATATACATAATGAAAATAAATACAATAAATAAAATTATTATAGACAACAAGTAATATAGAATGTATAAGAGGATATAATGACTATGAATCATATTAAATCAAAAATCAAGGTAATGGGTGATCTAGGAAAGGGTTTGAATGATTATGTGGGCTCTCCAAAGTAACTACTTATTCATTTATTAGTTTCAGGCCAATGTTTTAGATCATTAAATACATAAGTAAAACCACGATTTTAACCCACTAACCCTATTTATAGGGTTACAATGAGAGTGATTTACCATGGTGATAGTTTCTCTCAAGTGCACCATAAATAAAATGATAAAATAGGCTTCATATGGTATAAACAAATAATCCTAGGCATTTATGATATATCATGAGACACATGCAAACTATAGTCTATGTTTAATTATTTATAGTGGATATGCATATTAGGGCCCTAAATTCCATAATGATTGTAAAAATATCACCGCATATCCCTTCACAATTATAATCACTACATAGTTCTAAAATTGTGGGAACACAGTTTCTAAAAATAAGCAAAAGCAAAAAAAAAAAATGATGTGTGTCTGTGTGTGTGTGTGTGTGTGTGTGTGTGTGTGTGTGTGTGTGTGTGTGTGTGTGTGTGTGTGTGTGTGTGTGTGTGTGTGTGTGTGTGTGTGTGTGTGTGTGTGTGTGAGTGTGTGTGTAATGAATATGGAATTTATGATTTTTTGGAAATTATAAATTTAGCTAAAACCCAAAACTACAAAAAAATCAAGAAAACATCATTCATAAAAATAAATTACGGGCTCACCAAAAATTTTAATCTATTTTTAATTAAATTAACTAAAATGAATATATATGAAATTGATATACAGTAGAATTCAATAATATATAGTAAAATATAGAACTTAGAATATGATAAAAGTAATAACTTTAACAAGGACATAGAAACCTATCTTGAGTCTAATTTTATGTTGAGCTATGATGACTATACTAGAGGAAGATTGATATGAAATAGATAAGAAAAATATCTAAATTATGTTTCCACTAAAATCATAAATTTTCACTGTGTTGGGACAAGGGCACATTATTAAACAAGGGAAAAGTGTCCATTAACCACATTAGTGTTCAGCTTGACTGTATAGACAAATTTTCAATTTGGGTGTGTGAAAATATCTAAGAGGGCCTATTGATAATCTGAAAGTGACAAATTAATAAACGTAATTATCTAAAACTACAAACACTAGTTAGTTCATATGTTCTAGATAGACATTAAATACAAAATGGGAGAAATGGGGTAGAGTGAATGGCCAAACCACCCTAAAAAAACCTTGTGTAGTCTAAGTGTTTCCTACATATCCTAAATTGGCCTCAAGATAATGTAGTTCACCCTCCTAGGGTGAGTGTGTGAGATGTGATTATGTAATAATATGAATTAATCTATAATAATAATTAAAATGCTTGACAATGGTTGCACTAATCTTGACATAAAATATATTAGACCTTATTTTATGAGTGATATCATGTAGTAAAATTTATATTGGAAGAAATATTGTTATTTTACTCAGTATATAGTAATTTTTGTTAGGCTTGTCAAGTGTTATAATGAGTGGCTTATGTGTTATTTTATAGAATAATATTTTTAAAAAATTGCTATTTGGCATTCCAAAAAGTGTGGGAAAGTCATTATGGCATGTTTTAAATTTGAAATTAGCCATTGGAGTAATTTATAAAAGGGCACATTATTGGATAGGACTAGCCTATGGTCTTATCTATCCAGTGTATTTTTGTCCCAGATGGATAGAAACTCTTGAAATTTACCTAGCAGAATCTATAATCAAAATAGGGATGTTTGAATGATGCTTCAAGTGCTTTTAAGATAGTGAATAGCTTATTAAATTCTCTTATATAGATTTATAGTTATAATAATGGAAAATAGGCCAAGTAAGATAAAGATGTAAACATTAAACATTATCAAGAACTTTAATGATTAAATTTATGTGTTTATAGTTGGGAATTTTTTTAGAAGAAAAAACCCATTCAAATCAATTTAAAAAGAGGTTTTTGGCGTAAAATATAAAAATTATGTTAAATATATGGTAAATGATCAAACATTATGATGTCTCAACATACATTAGAATGGATTATACTTGAGGAAGTTGATCCAAGTGACTAGTGATAATAATAGATATTATAACAATTGTTTTTCACCTATGTTGAGGGAAAGCCTTACACAAACAATGATTAATACATGTAAAAAACTATAATGTTTCAAAATGATGCATAAGTATTATAATATTTACAATAAAATTTAAAAAAAATCAAGAGTGTATAGCTTATATAAGAGATAACGACTATGTGGGTTTGATGAATCTATTGCTAAAAATTTTGATTTGTCCTTTAAAAATGGCATGGGCAAGATTAGAGGATTGCATTTTTGGTTGGAAGAAATGTTCATTTACAACGTTAAAGGTCTACCAAAATTGGGGAATTGTATATTTTCATGAAGGTTAAGGCCTCTCAATTCATAAACTCTTTTATTCAAATATGGAAAATGGTTTGAAATATGGGTAAGGGATTCCTTCATTATCATCTTCCTTTATTTTGGCCCCAAGAATCAGAGGTGGTTCTATAACACCTTACCTATGAAAGACATTTTTCCTTGATATTTGTTTACCATTTCATAATACTTCCACACCTTAGGCATAAGAATTTAATGAATTTTCTTTCATGTTCAATTTACTTAAGAGGATGATGTAGTTAATAAATGGAATATAAATGCGTTGGCTCCTCAAATCTCACCTTGTTATCTAAGAATTGTGTGTGAAAAGATTAGTCAAAATATTATATTTGAATGTGTTGTCCCCCGAAAATATCACTCATTTTTGGAACAACATTTGAACCATTTTGGTCCTATAGACCAAAATGGTCTCTTCCCTTTTCAAAATTTGTCTTGGACATTCAAAATCCTCATTTTTCAAGCTTCTCAAAAATCTATGGACTCTATAAGCTTAAATCTATAGACTCTGCAGGCTTAATTCTATGGACTCTATAGGCTTAAATCTACAAACTTAGCAAGAAGAGGAAATCTACGGACGTAGCAGGAAGAGGAAATCTATAAACTTTACATGTCAAGTTCAATGGGATTTATAGGTTGAAATCTACAGAATTTGCAGGTCAAGTTCAATGGGCTTTACAGGTTGAAATCTATGGACTCTTTCAAGGTTAGAGAAAACTACGGACTTGGTTTCTACGGACTCTATTGGTAGGTTCATTTCTATAGGTTCAAGGATTCTACAGGTGGGTTCAACCGAAAGAATCAGTTTCTAACACTTGGTCATTTTTGGGATTAGTTCAGTGCTTTGGTTTAATAAAAATTATCCATCAACAAGCATCAATAGTAGGTTCAACGTTTGGTTCATCCTTTGGTTCAATGTCTAATGGTTCAAAGGCAGGTTCAATCAAGCGGTTCAACGCTTTGTTTCACTTATTTGGTTCATCCACTTTGTTTCAACGAAGAGGTTCAATGGTTGGTTTAAACAAAGGGTTCATCATCTTGAACCATTTGGTTCAATGAAGTGGTTTAACATTTGGTTCAATCAAACGGTTCAATAGATGGTTCAAAGCCTTGGTTGAACATTTGGTTCAATCAAATAGTTTAACAACTTGGTTCAAAGGAGAAGCTCAAAATGTAAATAGTTCAAAGGCTTGGTTCATCAGCTTGAACCATTTTTTTTCAAAGCCTTGGTTCAATGAATTGGTTTAAAGACTGGTTCAACAAAGTGTTTCAATGCTTAGTTCATTCGATTGAACCAAACCTTAGTTCAACGTTTGGTTCAACCAAGAAGGTCATCAGCTTGGTTCAATGGAATGGTTCAACATCTGGTTCAATCAAAGGGATCATCAACTTAGTTCAAGGAAGCCTCTCAAAGGACAAGTGCCCTTGTAGAGGACACTTGATCAATAAAAACACCCTTCGAAATGGTCATTTTTGAAGAAGGCCGCAAAGGTAAATTCCTTTAGAAATTTTGTTTAAGGTAGACGGTTATAATTCTTTAAGACTTTTGTCTGAAGAAATTCCTTCAAAAAAATGTCTAAAAAAATTCAAGAAGTGGTCGTGGGTAGAAAAAACCCGAAGGATAATAACCAAGGCAAATGGAAATTCCACGGACTTTTTGTCCACGAGAAATTTATGCACACTTTTTCTCCACAGGATTTTGTCCATAGAGAAAGCCCAAGGAAAGCCTATGAAGACTATAAAAGAAAAGGATGTCAAGGAACCCCGAAGGGCAAGTGCCCTTACGGGGGACTATCGGTTGCCAACTTGAAGGATACTTCCTCGAAGCTGAAAGGTCACCTTCCCTTGAGAAAGATGTTAAACAAAAAGCCCGAACACCATTCAAAGACCGCCCAAAGGGTAGATAGCTTGCGGGGAGTTATTCTTGACCCAAAATAGGTTATTTCTTAAGGCCTGAAAGGGCAAGTTTGATCTGGGAAAGTGCCAAATAGAAAAGCCAAAAGAAGACAAAGGGGTGACGCGCCTGAAGATGTCAAATTCAAGACAACAAAATAGCCATTGATCCTTTGAACCTATAGACCAAAATGCATTCACAAATTTCAAGGCCAAGACTAGCAGAAAGCAAGGAAGGAACAAAATAGAAAAATAAATCTAGGACCCAATTCAATTAACCAAAAAAGGAGGAATGATGAAGGTAAGATTAGATCGCCAGGTGGACATTGAAAGTTGCAAACTTTTAATAAGCATGACTTGTTTCCCTGCATTGATAAAATCAACTGAGTAAAATGCCCCTAAGTTCTAGCCTGTCTTCTTAACAAATTCTAATGCAACATGATGTGTTACTATTCATGATTCCTTCTTGAAGTGGCTATATAAGGGACTCTTATTATTATAAAAGGATCTCTTTTTTTACAATCATAATGAAACTCTGCCCAAATTGAAAGGCACTTCTGAGACTTTGAGCTTAGTTTGTTGATCATATTTTATTAATGGAACAAGAAAGCAAGTGACTTTTTAGACTTTGTGCTATGATATCTTTGTTGTCAAGGAAACTATTCTTATGTCTTTTTCCTTGATTTATTTTTTGTTCCTTTAATTCAATAAGCAGGATTAGTGAAATTAGTCAGAAAGGTGTCCTGAAGAATCAACTATGGAGAGACTTTGTGCCCCCATAATTGCCTTTCAGTGTGCTTTCTTTTCATTTTTGTGTAGAGGAATTTGGGAAGACTTTGTGGCCTCATTGTCCTTCGTATCTTACTCTTGAGTGATTCAGGTGGAGACTTTGTGCTGCATCTCGATTTGCTGGTTATTACATCTTTTGCTACATTTTATTGTTACTACCTAGAGTATTCTTGTGGCTTACTAAATAGTACTTCTAAAAGAAGAGTGATTTCTATCATTTTCCTTGAGTTTCTCCTTTGATCTGCAAACATCATCTTTGAAGAAAGAGATATGGATGGTTTGTCCTACCCTTGAGTATTATTTTTTGTTTATATATATAGCCTATAAGGAACCTCCCCTTGATGAAAGGAGAGATCAGTCCCCTTATAATGTGGTAAATCTACACATTTGGATGACTAATCTTCCTACTTTGGCTGATCAGACCTATTTTGTTTATCAGTATGCTAATCGACAAAATATTCAACCAATAGTTCTTGGTGAATTTGCTGAGGAATATAACCCATTATCATTATAACCTTATCCATTACAAACTTTGGCGACTCTATTTCATGTCTTACCCATTATCCATTTATATCCTTACCATCTTCCATTCACCTCCACACTAACCGGGAAAGAATGCATAGTTTAAAGCCTCAAGCTTTAACTGAAGCAAGGTTAATTCTTTTCCATTTTTGTTTCACAATCTGACAGATTCAAGGTATACATGAAGCCAAAGGGCTAAAGGTATCGTTGACCCTATATTTGAGTTTGTACAACAAAGTGATTTTGATCTATTTCCTTCACCATCTAATCTCTAATGAACCAAGAGTTTTCCTCCTATTAAAGTCAAATCTCCATTGCCAGATGAAGTATTTACTTCTACTATTGATAAAGCTTTGCCTATAATTACCCCTCTAAGATTTTTTATCCCTCCTTTTCATAATCCTACAATGGCAGTTCAAGGCCCTTGGGGTAATGCTTTTGGTCCTCTCAATCTTACTCTACCTCTACATGAGCTTCCACATAGTTCAAGGAAGAACTTTCCCAAATTCTATGGTGATGGGAAAGTTCACCCTGATGAGCACATTACAGCTTTCAGCATAGCTTGTGGAGTAATTGGAGTAGAATTTGAAGACGTAGAAGTCAAGATTTTTATAGAAACATTACAAGGTGCTGCTACAAATTAGTTTTATCATTTATAGGCTCAATTTGTAACCTATTATAATACTCTCAAAGATAATTTTGAAGTTAGATTCAAACCTGTAGAAGATGCACATACACTTTTGGCTCAACTTACATAGATGAAGAAAGTGCCTCATGAGCCTATGAGAGACTTCATAGCCAAATTTGACAAACTAAGAAATAGAATCCCTATAATTGTTTGACCTATAGCTGAGAATCTAAAATGCTTTTTCATTAATTCTTAGCTACCTAAAGTAAGTTTTCTCTTGAGACGTACTGGTCAAATAGAACTTGCTATAGCTCAACTTTTGGCCACCGAGGTAAAAGATGATCTCATCTTAGTAGGGAAGATAAGAAGAGATCCAAATAGAAATAGAGCTTCATCATCTTCTGAATATGCATCTACAGGCACCATAGATCTAATACTGCATAAATTAGAAAATGAGTTGCTTGCTCTCAAAAAGTAAATGGCTCAAAGAATGTCTTCTGCTCCTTCATACAAAAGGACATTCCCAAATTAGTAATATCAAGGCAATGCTGCTAGGAATCAAGGGTAACAGAATCACCTTCCTCCCCCATAAGGGAAACTTGCCCTGGAAGCTCCTCTAACCAATTCAGAAATGGGATATCTTGAAGTAGAATCAAAATTCTCCTTCTAGCTTGAATTGAATCAAGAAAATGATGCTGATCTCCTTGAAGACAATCAAGAAGAATCAACTGACGACTCCCATATTGGTTTCCTAAACTACCAGGATGAATCTAGAAGTAAAGGAGAAGCTTTTGATGGATCATATGCAGTGTTTACTAGGTCTAAAAACCAATCAATCTAACAAGCTGATAAAGAGAAGATAGAAGATCAACTGCAACTAGCAGTCACAATTGCTAAGGCATGGAACCATTCTACCTTTTCAATCAAATGACCCAGTAATCACCCAAAAGGCAAATACATCAATCTCACCTTCCCCTTCTAATTCAAATTCAAAAACTAGCCCACCTCCCATCCCTCCTAAAACTCATAAAGTTGAAGTACCTTTCTCTGTACCTAGTTTAATTCAGCCATTTGACATAATCGATCATGTTCAAAAGACAAAAATATAAATGTCTGAGTTTGAATATTTGCAGTCCAATCCTGATCAATTGAATAAGATAGTCCAATATGTCAAAAACCAAAATGTCCCTACAGGACAAAAGGCTAAAAAAGTAACTCTTGATTCTTTAAAGAACACATCTATTCCAAATAATCTGGTTATTACTCCTCCAATTGTTCCCAGAAAAATAGAACCTTTCTATGTTTCCCTATTAATTAATGGCCACAAGATGAGTAACTATTTTATAAACTTAGGTGCATATGATAATGTAATGCCTGCTAAAGTAGCTAAGTCTCTTGGTCTCACACTGACCAAGACATTTGGAAGATGTTTCTCTATGGAGAATAAGCAAGTACCATTTCTATGGCAAATCAAAGATGCCCAATTTGCATTTGCAGCCTTTCCAGACAAGAAAATCAAGATGACTATCTTGGCGACTAACATCCCAGCATCCTATGGCATTTTTCTTGGATGAAATTTCTTTAAATACATGAGAGGAGAACTAAGCATGGATATGTCTGAGGCAAGGATCCCTGTCCAAGGCATAATGAAGAGGTTGCTCCCTGAAAAAGAAACAAAATATGTGGTCACCCAGACATCAGCCCCTGAAGCTCAAATCCTTTATGAATCTACAGGTATGGGTAACTATTTTCTATTTATAGATGAAATGCATAAAACACCTTAAAGTATCAAATCAAAAATCATTTCAACAAGAACAACAAAAAAACTAGTAGGCTGCAGTATAGACCAAGAAGGATCCTCTATCTCTTATGAAGAAAAGTCTAAAAAAAAATTAGTATCATATGAGATATGGACTTTAGAATTTGATGGTAGTTGTTCCTCTACCAGTTTAGGAGCTGGGATTGTTTTGATATCTCCTCAAGGAGATATGTTCCCTTCATCTTAAAAATTACAATTTGGCAACACTAACAATACAACTGAATATGAATCTCTGTTGCTTGGCATGAAGGCTGCTCAAGAAAAAGGCATCAAGTTTCTTCATGCCAAAGGGGATGCTGAATTAGTAGTTTGTCAAGTGAGGAACTTATACCAAACTAACAATTAAATATTACACCACTACCGTAGCTTGGTTTGGGACCAAATTGAAAGATTTGATGCTTTCAACATTTCTGCCATACCTAGAGAGTCTAATGATAGAGCTGATGTACTTGATGTTTCAAGAACTCTCTTAGTTTCTCATTCAAATTTCAAAGAAGATAGGTATACCATTGAGCTGGTCTATAGACCAAGTGTTCCTGATAATACTAATCATTGGCAAGTATTCAATGATGATCATCAAATCATTGCCTTCCTAGAATGAAAAGATAATTTTGAAAAATTATGTTTTGAAGGTAGTGAATCTCAGAAGAATGAATCTGTGTCTGAATCTAGCTCAGATATAAATGAAGAATTCTTACAACTAAAAGGAAACAAAATTCTCAAAGGCCTAGTTTCTCTTGAAAATTTGTTTGACAAACATGATAGATTCATCAAACAATAGAAAATAGACTCGAGTTTCTCTTAGGGATTCGATCAAGTGAATCCGACTACTAAATAAAATCCCAAGATGATCAATATTGGTAAGTGTTGCACCCCTAAAGAAAGATTCAGGTTCATCTCTTTACTTCATCAATACATAGATGTCTTAGCATATTCTTATGAAGACCTGAAGTCTCTTAGACCTGATGAAATATGCCATAACATTCCTCTCAAGGCTGACTCAATACCATACAAACAAAAATCTAGATAGTATGATCCAAAAATATCAGGTACTATTCTGTTTGAGATACAAAAAATGTTAAGTATTAGAATCATCTTCCCAATCCATCATTCCACATGGACTATAAACATAGTGCCTGTAAGGAAGAATAATGGCAAAATTTGCATTTGTGTAGATTTCAAAAATCTGAATCAAGCATCTTTAAAGGATAATTATCCTTTGCCAATTATGAATCAAGTGCTTCAAACAGTGACAGGTGCAGAGATGTTATCAATGTTGGATGGCTTCTCAGGATATAATCAATTTGATGTTGGTGAAGCACACCAACACAAGACTGCATTCACCACACCTTGGGGTACATTTGCATATAGAAGAATGCCTTTTGGTTTAATAAATGCTGGTGCTACCTTTCAGAGAGCTATGGATTTGGCTTTCAAAGATGAGATTGGTAAATTCATAGTGGTATACCTTGACGACTTGACTATCTTTTCAAAGTGTCGATCTGATCATGTATGCCATTTGCAACAAGTGCTAGAGCGCTACCACCAAAATGGTATTTTATTAAATCCTAAAAAGTCTATTTTTGGAGTAACAGAGGGGAAACTCCTTGGACACAGTGTGTCCAAAAAAGGAATAAAAATTAACTTAGACAGAGTCAATTCTATTCAAGAACTTAATTTTCCTATAAGTAAGAATGTTATTCATTCTTTCTTTGAAAAAGTGAATTTATTATGGAGTTTCATCCCCAAATTTGCTGAGAAGACTAGACACATTGTGAACATGATAAAAGGGAAGATGATCTTCAACTGGACTAAAAAAGGTAAGGCAATATTTTAGGATATCAAGACCACCATTGCTCATGCCCCTACCTTGGTTTGTCTAAATTACAACAAAGATTTCATCATATACAGCTATGCATCTGAGCACACTCTTTCAGCAATTCTTGTTCAATAGGACAAGGAAGGTACAGAATCTCCTATCTCTTTTATGAGTTACCCTCTCAAAACCCATGAGATGAAATATTCAAATATAGAGAAACATACTTATTCCTTGGTGAAAGCAGTCAAATATTTCCATTTCTATATTATGAATTCACATACTACTGCCCTAGTGCCTGACATTACAGTCAAGTCTATATTAACTTAACAGGAGTTTGGCATGAAAATAGGTAATTAGATTGCAAAAATCTAAGAGTTTGATCTAGACATCAAGCCAACAAAACTGGTCAGGGGTAAAGGCCTATGCCAATTAATTGCTGATAATAAGCTAGAAGACACACAACATGAAGAAACTGAAATAGAAGAGACACCAACATTCCTTTTTGTCTCTACTACCAATGAGTGGTATTCAGGTATCATTCATTTCCTTACTTATGGTGAATGTCCTGCTCATTTGTCTTATAGAGAAAAGAGGACTATCAAGTTGAAATCTACCAATTTTGTCTTTTGGGATAACACCCTGTACATGAGAAGCATAGATGGAGTATTCCTTCACTGTGTAGATAAAGAGCAACAAAGCCAAATTTTAAAATATTTACACAATTTAGCCTATGGAAGAAATTTTTCTGCTCCTGTGACTGCTCACAAGATTCTATGAGCCAGGTATTACTGGCCAACTCTTTTCCAAGCTGCACATAAGTGGGTGAGAAAATGTGAACTCTATCAGTAATTTGTTAGAAGACCCAAGTTAGCTACTATGCCTCTCAAGCCAGTGATCATAAAAGAACCTTTCTAGCAATGGGGACTTGATTTTATTGGGACTATAAACCCATATTCAAGTGTTGGACATGATTATGTCCTTACAACAACTGACTATTTCACCAAGTGGTTAGAAGAAATCCCAACTAAGCATGCTACTTCAGAAGTTGTATGCAACTTCCTCAAAGAGAATATCATTTTCAGGTTTGGAGTTTCCATCAAAATTGTTACTAATAATGTTGCTTGTTTCACCTCTCAGGAGATTACACAATTCTATTTCCATTATGGAATTACACTCTCTCACTCTTCTAATTATTTTCCACAAGGGAATGGACAAGCTGAATCCATCAATAAGAATCTGGTAACTATTATCAAGAAGCTAGCAGATGACAATCAAAGAACATGGCATAAAACATTAGTTGATGCTCTATGGGTAGATAGAATCACACCAAAAAGGGCAATTGGTATGTCTCCTTTTCAACTTCTTTATGGTATCAATGTTGAGATACCAATCACCTTAGAATTGCCAGCCTGGAAATTGGCAAAGGCAATTGAAGATCAGACTTATGAAAGTTCTCTTGACAAAAGAATCATGTGCCTTTCTGAGCTAGAGGAATAGACAACCATGGTGGTGGATATAATTGCTACTCATCAAATTCTGGTAAGGAAACTCTTTGACTAGAATTCCAAAAATTGTGATTTTTAGATTGGGGATCAAGTCCTGTTATGGGACAAAAGGAGAGAACCAAAGGGGATGCATGGAAAGTTTGACTCCCTTTGGAGAGGCCCATTTATAATTCATCAAAACATTGGTGAAAATAGCTTCCTGTTAAAATATCAAGATGGCACACTCTTTTCTCTACCCCACAATGGGCAACATCTGAAACATTTCAACTCTGAAGTGTCAGATCATTCCATCTATATATATGTACATTTGTATAGTTTTTAATTCTATTTTGTTTTGTTTGTTTCCATTTTTGATGCCTTTCATTTCTGGGTAGTAACTCCATAACCCAATGGTACACATGAAGACACTGGAGATTCTAGATTCTACTTCTTTCAATTCTTTTTGCAATTGATAGAAGTTCCCCAACTGGAGCCAACTATTGTCCCCCAAAAATATCACTCATTTTTGGGACAACATTTGAACCATTTTGTTCCTACAGATCAAAATGGTCTCTTCCCTTTTCAAAATTTGTCATGGACATTCAAAATCCTCATTTTTCAAGCTTCTCAAAAATCTATGGACTCTGCAAGCTTAAATCTATGGACTTTGTAGGTCAAGTTCAATGGGCTTTACAGGTTGAAATCTATGGACTTTGTAGGTCAAGTTTAATGGGCTTTACAAGTTGAAATCTACACTCTTTCAAGGTTAGAGAAAATTGTGGACTTGGTTTCTACAGACTCTGTAGGCAGGTTCATTTCTATAGGTTCAAAGACTTCTGCAAGCGGGTTCAACCAAAAGAATTAGTTTCTAACACTTGGTAATTTTTGGGATTGGTTGAGTGCTTTGGTTCAAAAAAAAATCTCCATCAACAAGCATCAACAGTAGGTTCAACATTTGGTTCATCCTTTGGTTCAACGTCTAATGGTTCAAAGGCGGGTTCAATCAAGAGGTTCAATGCTTTGTTTCAGTCATTTGGTTCATCCACTTTGTTTCAATGAAGAGGTTCAATGGTTGGTTCAAATAAAGGTTTCATCAGCTTGAACCATTTTGGTTCAATGAAGTGGTTCAATGTTTGGTTTAACTAAGCGGTTCAACAGATGGTTCAAAACCTTGGTTCAATGCTTGGTTCAATCAAACAGTTCAACAACTTGGTTCAAAGGAGCAGTTCAAAATGCAATTAGTTCAAAGGCTTGGTTCATTGGATTGAACCATTTTGGTTCAAATCCATGGTTTAACAAATTGGTTCAAAGACTAGTTCAATGAAGTTTTTCAATGCTCAGTTCATCTGATTGAACCAAACCTTGGTTCAACGTTTGGTTCAACCAAGCGGTTCATCGGCTTGGTTCAATGGAATGGTTCAATGTTTGGTTCAATCAAAGGGATCATCGAATTAGTTCAAGGAAGCCTCCCAAAGGACAAGTTCCCTTGTAGAGGACACTTGATTGATAAAAACACCCTTCAAAAGGGTCATTTTTGAAGGTCGTAAAGGTAAATTCCTTTGGAAATTTTGTTTAAGGCAGACAGTTATAATTCTTTCTAAATTTTGTCTGAAGGAATTCCTTTACACAAAAGTCTAAAAAAATTCAAGAAGCGATCATGGGTAGAAAAAACCTGAAGGATAATAACCAAGGCAAATGGAAATTTCATGGACTTTTTGTCCGCGGGAAATTCTCATGGACTTTTTGTCTATGGGAATTTGTCTGCAGAGAAAGCATGAGGAAATCCTACGAAGACTATAAAGAAAAAGGCTGCTGAAGGACCCCAAAGGGCAAGTGCCCTTACAGGGGACTCTCAGCTACCAACTTTAAGGATACTTTCCTGAAGCCAAAGGGTCACCTTCCCTTCAGGAAGATGTAAAAAAAAAAGCCTGAAGGCCATTCAAAGACCGCCAAAAGGGCAGATAGCTTACGGGAAGTTCTTCTTGACCCAAAATAGGTTATTTCTTCAGGCCCAAAAGGGCGAGTTTGATCTGGGAAAGTGTCAAACATAAAATCCAAAAGAAGACAAAGGGGTGACGTGTTGAAGACATCAAATTCAAGACAACAAAATAGTCATTGATCCTTTGAACCTACAGACTAGAATGCATTCACAGATTTCAAGGCCAAGACTAGCATAAAGCAAAGAAGAAACAAATAAGCAAACTAAATCTAGGACCCAATTCAATTAACCAGAAAAGGAGGAACAATGAAGGTAAGATCAGATCACCAAGTGGACATTGAAAGTTGAAAAATTTCAATAAGCGTGACTTGTTTCCCTGCATTGATAAAATCAACTGAGTAAAATGCTCTTAAGTTCTAGCTTGTCTTCTTAACAGATTCCAATGCAACATGATGTGTTACTATTCTTGATTCCTTCTTGAAGTGGCTATATAAGGGACTCTCTTGTTTTTGTAAAAGGATATCTTTTTTGACAATCAGAACGAAACTTTGCCCAAATTGAAAGGCACTTCTGAGACTTTGAGCTCAGTTTGTTGATCATATTTTGTTACTGGAATAAGAAAGTACGTGACTTTTTAGACTTTGTGTTGTGATATCTTTGTTGTTGAGGAAACTATTCTTATGTCTTTTTCCTTGATTTATTTTCTTTTCCTTTAATTCAATAAGCAGGATTAGTGAAATTAGTCAGAAGGGTGTCCTGAAGAATCAACTATGGAGAGACTTTGTGCCCCCATAATTGCCTTTAGTGTGTTTTTTTTCATTTCTATGGAAAGGACTTTGGAAAGACTTTGTGCCCTCATTATCCTTCGTATCTTACTCTTGAGTGATTCAGGTGGAGACTTTGTGTTGCATCTCGATTTGCTAGTTATTACATCTTTTGTTACATTTTGTTGTTACTACCTAGAGTATTCTTGTGGCTTGCTAAATAGTACTTTTGAAAGAAGAGAAGTGCTTTCTGTCATTTTCCTTGAGTTTCTCCTTTGATCTGCATACATCATCTCTGAAGAAAGAGAGATGGATGGTTTGTCCTACCCTTGAGTATTATTTTATGTTTATATATATGTGTGTGTGTGTGTGTGTGTGTGTGTGTGTGTGTGTGTGTGTGTGTGTGTGTGTGTGTGTATATATATATATATATATATATATAGGGAACCTCCCCTTGATGAGAGGAGTTCAATCCCCTTCTGATGTGGTAAATCTACAAATTTAGATGACTAATCTTCCTACTTTGGTTGATTAGATCTATTTTGTTTATCAGTACGCTGATCGACAAAATATTCAACCAAAAGAATGATCATCCATAGACTCTTGTATTGCTATATTAGAGAAGTATTCCTTTTACTGATTGTAGAAGAGGTGTTATCTTAGGTTCTTAATTTTTAGCACAACTTTCTAACTTTGTGACCACAAGGGTTTATTTTATATTTTAGATAGATTTCATGAGATGTATTTCTACTTGCTATGATTTTTTTCTTACAATACTGATCATTTTTTTATGTTGATATTTTAGCTTTTATAGTTGGGGAAAAATTTTATATGCCTTATTTATATTTGTTTTAGATTCAACATAGCTAAAGTTATCACTTTGGGGTCTAATGTTTTTGGTGATGATTTTTATTTTTTTCTTCATTTTCATGAAAAATCCCCTCTAAATTTTTGGTACAGGCCTAAGTTACACTAGTTCTTTCAAGTTGTGGAAGATATGTTTAATACAACTCTTTGGATCTAAGTGATCTTATTTTACTATTATTATATGGATTATTATTCTTCATTTTTACTTCCTATTTTCTAGCCTTTTTGATATTGAATTAACTTTTATGCAAACATTTTTCATTTATGAATTAGAGGGGTGAAAAAGACCACAACCCTTTTCCTAGTTTAAAAAAATAGATAGTGAATGAAATGAAGAACATTCTTCCAAAAATACACCAATGAAAAAATAATCTATACATAAAATGTTTTAAATCCTTCACACATGATGTAGAATAATTTTTCATAGCATTCAATGAAAATTTGTGTATTTTGAAATCCCCAATAGTATACATATAGTGGAAACTTTCTCATTGATTATGTGATTTCGATGCATACTTAGAAATATATTTGTAGATAGATTCACCCTAGAGAACATGTAGGAAAATAGCATTTATTATCTAAATAAAAAACATTTGTGGGTTGTGGGTATTTGATCTGTCATCACTATGAGAAGGAATGTGTTTTTTTATTCCATTATTTTTAATGGTTATCAATGATTATTTATCTAACTCCCAAAGGAATTTGTACCGACATTGAAGAGTTTTCCCTTTTTTCTCAAACATGTTTCTTTAATTCACTTGGCACATTTCTTCCAGGAACAATGTGATACCTATTCTTGACATGAATGGCACCAAGTCCTCAAGTTTGGCTTGTCATTTTTAATATTTATTACTGTGATGGTAGTGTCAAGACTTCACCAAATAGTTGAACCATATGACTTTCCTACATACATTTTTATGTCATTAACTAGAGGTAGTTGGCCCACATATCAAATCAAAATAATTCATATCCCTCCAAATGGAATAGATTTGTGCATAGGGAGGTCCCCTTGAAAATGTGCATCAATATGGGATAACTTTTAAAGGTTTTATTTCAATTCCAAAATTCTACATATAATACATGGATCATAATCCATGTGAAAACACAAATGCAATAATAGTAATTTTGATCACAGTTATAATTGATCCTTTCATATTAATGGATATTCATGCAATAAAAATATTTATGATCCCATTTATAATTGATCCTTTCATATTGATGGAGATTCTTGATTTTGTTTAGTTATCAAATATTACACTTCAATGTAATCCTAATATTGATCAATTATAAGGTTTCCCCATATAGACTTTAGGGGTGAATGTTACATAATCATATTAAGACACATAGTTTATAATTTATAAATCATTTTATCAATTAAATCTCTCATTCACTATGTATGAGTGACATAACTGCACATTACAATATGAAAATTTTAGTAAGGATTCAACATTGGGTTTAGTCTTAGACTATTATACTTTAACATGAAGCAAGTATAAATCAATCATAACATTGTCCCACATAGACATTGTGAATAAAGTATATGTGAGTGTGCATTATTATGAGAAATTTAAAATGTATGGAAATTCAATTTGAATGTCTTTTCTCCACGTGATCTAATTACATATTATATCTTTTCTCTAATTTCAAGGTTTTTGTGTTTTCTTCAAAGTCTAAAAGTATAAATTACAATTTAAATTTTGCTTGATTTTTTCTTCATTGTACATTTGACAGCTCGAATTCCATATGGAATAGTCAAATTTGCTTCCACTTATTATATAATATTCAGACCAAGTCATGGAAAAATGTAATAATATTTATTGAGGTTTTATTATAAAATGTTTTATTTTTTATAAAACTTTAAACAATTTTCTCTAAATTTTGTATTTATTTTATTACATATTTTATAAAGAAATGTGAAATAACATTTATATATGTAAAATTAGTTGTCTTCTAATCCTTTAAAATACATGAATTCAAAAAAAAAATAATATTCTAATTTTATCTTTATGAAAAAAAAAACAATTTCTTACTTTCAATCTATAAAAAATATTTAGACTTTAATATCTTATTTATTAAAAATTGAAAGAAGTATTTAATAAAAAGGATTAGTTTTTAAAAAAAATTATTATTTGTGTTTGGTACTTACATGTTTAAAAATTCTTTAAATATCCATCCTACCTTTTAAAATTAGTGAATATGGATATTTTATTAGCATAATTTTAGGCTTGTATTTTTGGATCTTCCATTTATCTTTGATTTTCCATCATATCAAAATTATTGGTTTATTTTCTATCCCATAGCCCCCTAGATGGAATAGGGAAATCAAAGTCTATAGATTGATTTGATTAAATAGTACTCATTTAGTCATTGAATTAGGTAATAGATAGATCTATAAGGCCAACCCCTATATGAGTCTGCATTAGCATATATATGCGTGTGTGGGGGGGTGGGGGGGGGGGGGGGAGATAATTATTAAATGGTATTCTAAACTTTTGTTTAAGAAAGAGATATATGAGTCACTATTTTAGCAACGAGTTAATATAACTACTATTTTACTTGCCTAGTAAAGTCACTTGTATGTCTTTAAAAAAAAACATACCAAAACATATTACTTTAAAATAGTTAAACTTGAGTTTATCTACCACACATTTTTAGGTTTTAATATATAAAATATTCCTTCAACTATGTTTAGACTTTTATTTTTCTTATTTAACAAACATAATTACATAAATTATCAAACTAGTTAAACATAAGTCCCTAAATATTTTAATAACAAAATTTCTAGTGTTTATTTGGAATCATAAATCATAGTATGAAAAATAAAGATTTATTGTATTTGTATTTTATAATGAATTTATGTGAAAGGTTAATATTTTCATATAATTTGGCATAATATTATTAACTTATTTTTATTTCTAACGTGGATTCAAAGTTGAGACAAAATTATATTATTATATCTATCAAAAGTTATTTATTTTTATTTGTGTTTTACATCAGTGTCTTCAAATAAATTTATAACTAATTAAATTTAATAAATATAATGTAATAAATAACTAGTTAAAGTATAAAAATCCAAGTTAAGTGGTTATTATATGGAATGATATCGTAGGGACAAAATTAACTATCATGCACAAAGTACATGTGTGCTAGCGTCAACACCCCTGGGCCCACCACAACCAACACTGAAAAACCTAAACCCAAAGGAGGAGAATGTGATCACCAAAAAAATAGCTTAGCCACCATCACACAATCACCTCCAACATAACCACCCTCCTTAAATAACTTGGAGGATGTAGAATTTATGTGGCATTTGCGTAGGAACTACATAGTCGTTGCAAGCTTCCCACACTAGTTTTCATGATTTTCCACTTCTGGGCATCATTTGAAATTTGAAATGAATGAATTATGGTGGTATCATTATCCCAACCCATGGATGTCCACATTGTAAACCTATGCATTACAAATGATTTTGCATTGGAGGTCAGGCAGCTAGGAAGGCATTTTGGATTCGATAGCTACTTGAGCCAAAGTTGACAGAGAAAGATCAAGCTCGAGTGCAAGAAAATGAAGGAAGCTTTGTGACTATTGTATGAACCTAGATCTTCTTTCCTTAATAATCCTATTAATCCCACTAATTTAACCCATTAAATATAGTATTAATTAAATAACTAATACCCTATTTCCAACAAAAAATTCCCTACATCCCACAAACCTTACCATACCCTTATATACCAATTACTCACTCCATTAACTTACTAACTAGCCTACTTAGCTACTAAGCTACCAACTATCCCAGTTGACAATTTAAAATTCTTTTTTATTCACCTACCCCAAAGCTACCCTACCACTCTAGCCTTTCATACACCCCTTTTAACCCTAAACCTTATTAAGTCCCACCTAATCATCCATTATCCCTATATTAATTAATAAAACTTTAGAACTAGGGAAGCTCCTCTAATGTTCTAGAAGTCTCTAAACTAGAGGATTCTAAAATAATTTAAAATTCTTGAAAATTATAATCCACCATCATATATAAACCATGTTTGGGCCATGGCCAAGCTAAATTATAAAATCATAAGCCTCCATTTATACTATCATAACAAAGCCACTATCAAGCATTGTCACACTCTCATCAAGCCATCAAACAAGCCAAAGAAGCCATTAGAGCCACTTGGAAGCTCAAGCTAAGCAATCCACAATCCAATCATTTTGTATTCGAATTAGCTTAGAGATTTTGGATAAAAGTTATAAGTGATAAAAGGATGGTAAGAATCTCATTTTAATTCTCTGATTGTTCCTTTATCCCTTCTTTTGATGTTGTTTATGTTCTTGAGTTTTTTATTACTAAATATAGTAATTTTGAGAATAATCTAAAACACGACCATACATTGATGAGCACGATGTGAGATACCCATTTAATCTAACATATTTTTATTTTTATAAGTAATTTTGTGACTTGAACACATGAGTGGATGAAGAACAAGCTCTGGAATTGGTCATGTTGATGCTTAATTTTACTCCTAACCACTAAAGTTGTGAGAAGTTTCAAAGATGTAGGACTTGTCTATTGAAACAACCTCCAAATTTTAAATAAGTTGGCTCTTGTCTTGGGGGTTTGATGCAAAGATAAAATAAATAATACATAAAAGAAGTATTTAAACACCTAAGGTGATGCGCCAAGATTTTTTTCTTTTACCAAATGACACAATGACTAGTACTTAATAGAATCTACTGAGAAGATTAAGGAACATAAAGCATGATCAATAACTCCAACATAGAAAATAGACCCATCAAAGGCTTAGAATAGAAAAGGTAACCTAAATCTTCATCTATCCAAAAATCATAGTATTAAAGTTAACAACATTCACTAACAGAATTAACGATCATATAGCATGATTAACAATCTAAATGTTCATGTAAAGTTAACAAAAGGCTCATGATAGAGAATGAGAAGCAAGAATTAGAAATAGACTATAATTTCACATAACACCACTCTCTCTTCATAGTTTGATAGTCAAATAAAGTATATAAGGTATAAATGCATAAAATATAATGTTTGATCCCTCAAGAGAGGCACCTGTTAAGGCAATAGAAAATTATTTAAAAAAACTAGCTTGTAGACTCCCTAATTTCTAGATGATTGTTCTCTATTTTATAAAAATATTTTCATGGCTCAAAAGGTTCTTTTTTTTTTTTTGAGAAATGGAAATGGATGTGTATCTATTACTATAGGGTAAATGTATGCTAGGGAAATAACAAAAAGCCTCATGACAGAGATGAATGTATTAGTGATTATAATATTGAATTGGTTTTGAT
Source organism: Torreya grandis (assembly GCA_037957365.1). Taxonomy (NCBI): domain Eukaryota; kingdom Viridiplantae; phylum Streptophyta; class Pinopsida; order Cupressales; family Taxaceae; genus Torreya; species Torreya grandis. The sequence continues at coordinate 929,895 of JARHVA010000007.1, read as the reverse complement.
TGTAAAACATGTTGATTTTAATGATGGATAAAATCAAGATATAAATTCAACAAAATAATATGATCTAAAATAAGGGAAATCTAACAGTCATGAAAATAAATAATTTGGTATAATACTTGCCAAATTTTTGACCAAACAAAACCAAAAAACAAAAAATTAATGAAATAGTAGTATAATTTATTCCTACAAACTTCATTATTTTACTCCAATAGTACTCTAGACAAAAATGTATAAAACTACAATATGAAATAGGAATCAAAAGAAAAAAAAACCCAACAAACCAATTTTGAAGCCCTCAACTTTAGGTATTTATCTATTTCTCTAATGGTCAAATCTTCACACATGGAGTGAAAAGTAGAGATGGGATAAAATATTCAAAAAGGGAGGAAATAGGGGAGAGTGAATTTTTTCATGTGATTTTTCACAACCTCACCTATCACATGATCAACACAGATGATCACATTAATGTTTCCAGGTCTCTATGTGTGTATGTGTCATGTTGAATTAAAAAATACTAGTTGACCTTAGCACACAACGTTTTTACATGTTGGTTAACTTCAACCATAAGAATATCATCATATCCATCATTCAAAATCATTGTAAATCATCTATGAGAAAAAAAATAATATGCCTATCAACATGGTAAAATAATTTTTAATAGAAATTTTAGCTAATTTAAACATCAAATAGATTTGTATTTTTATATAAAAAATATTATGTGCCTATTTTTTTGGAGCTTATAAGTTAAAGAGGTTGGAGGACCCATAGAGACATATCAGTAGAGATACAAGGGAAGGTGAGGTTTAATAATGGCTTCTAATGGAATTACTTTGGGCATTGTTATTCCAAGCCCCTCGCTCATGTCTATACTCATTCCCTCTCGAATACTTCACTCAAATCTCTAAAACATCCTCCTTAATTTGTGTGTCACCACATTCACTGCCAGAGGCATACCTAGACACATTATTCTCCCTGAACAAAAAAATAGGGTTCCTCCATGGGGAGAGTAGTGGTAGTCTAAGAGATGTTAGATAGGCATCCTTAGAAGGATTCTTGTGATATAATGGAACATTCAAGGAGGATGGTGAAGAAATAAATTATGGGGAATCTAAATAGACATCCATAGTTGACAATAAATAAATATCTAAGGAAGATTTCAAAGGGGAATCTAGAGGTGTAATTATGTAGAAGAATATAAAGGATAATCTTGAGAGGAATCTAGAGGCATGACTAAAGAGGAACATATAGGATATTATAAATTAGACTATAGAGGAGTGATTAAAGAGGAATATAGATGACATTCCAAAGTGAAATTTAGATATGTGACCAAAGAAGAATCTAGAGGAGATTCTAAAGTGGAATCTAGAGGTGTCACCAAAGAGGACTCTAGAGGAGATTCTAAGGTGGAATGTTATGGAAAATCTAAAGGGGAAATTAGAGGTGTGACTAAAGAAGAATCTAGAGGATACTCTAAGGTGGAATCTAAAGGATAATCTAAAGGGAAAAGTAGTTTATATTCAAATGTGAGATATATAAGAGAGTTGAACTAGATAAACACTTATTCTCAAGAATCAACAAAGTCACTTTGTTAATTCAATGAATCATTATTAAAATCATAATCATCACTAAAAGCATCTTCCATAAGATTTTAATTTTGATGGTTTATCCAATCATTATCATAACTAAAAGGCATAACATGCATAGGTAACAATTTATCTAGAAGATGTACATCATTAGGATGTTCTATTTGACTATCGATGATATATATAATAAAAATAAACACAAAAAATAAAATAATTATAGACAACAAGTAATATAGAATGTATAAGAGGAGATAATGACTATGAATGATATTCAATCAAAAAACAAGGTGTAATGGGTGATCTAGGAAAGGGTTTGAATGATTATGTGGGCTCTCTAAAGTAATTGCTTATTCATTTATTAGTTTCAGCCCAATGTTTTAGAGCACTAAATACAGAAGTAAAAACCATGCTTTTAACCCACTAACCCTATTTCTAAGGTTAAAATGAGAGTAACTTCCTATGGTGATAGTTTCTCTCTAGTGCACCATAAATAAAATAGGCTTCATATGGTATAAACAAGGAATCCTAAGAATTTATGATATATCATGAGACACATGCAAAATATAGTCTGTATTTAGTTCTTTACAATGGCTATGCTTATTAGGTCCCTAGATGCCATAATGACTGTAAAAATATCACCGCATATTCCTTCATGACTATAATCACTACGTAGTTCTAAAATTATGGAAAAATAGTTTCTAAAAATAAGCACAAGTAAAATACAACCTATTTCATTATGAGAGAAATAGGGTAGAACAAATGGCCAAACCACCCTAAAAAATTCTTGTGTAGTCTTAGTGTTCCCTACATATCCCAAATTGGCCTTGACCTAATGCAGTTCACCCTCTTAGGGTGAGTGTGTGAGATGTGATTATGTAACAATATGAATGTAGCTGTAATACTAATTAAAATGCTTGACAATGGATGCCCTGGACTTGATAAAAAATATATTAGACATTATCGTATGAGTGTTAGCATGTAGTAAAATTTAAATTGGAAGAAATATTGTTCTTTTACTCAGTATATAGTAGTTTTTGTTAGGCTTTTCAAGTGTTCTAATAAGTGGCTTATGTGTTATTTTATAGAGTAATATTTTTAAAAAATTGCTAATTAGCATTCCCAAAAGTGTCTGATAGTCATTATGGCATATTTAAAATTTAAAAATTACCCATTGGAGTACTTTAGATAAGGGCACATTATGGGATAGGACTAGCCTATGGTCTTACCTACACAGTGCATTTTTGTCCCAGATGGACATACACTCTTGAAATTTACCTAGCAGAATTTATAATCAAGAAAAGGATGTTTGAATGATGTTTCAAGTGTTTTTTAGATAGTGAATAGCTTATTAAATTCTCTCATATAGATTTCTAGTTATCATAATGGAAAATAGATCAAGTAAGATAAAGATGTCAACATTAAACACTATCAAGCACTCTAATGAGTAAATTCATGTGTCTTCAGTTGGGAATTTTTTTAGAAGAAAAAAACCCAATCAACTCAATTTTAGAAGAGGGTTTTGGGGTAAAATATAAAAATTATGTTAAATATATGGCAAATGATCAAACATTATGATGTCCCAACATACATTAGAATGAATTATACTTGAGGAAGTTGACCCAAGTGACTAGTGATAATAATAGATATTATAACAATTGTTTTACACCTATGTTGGGGGGAAGCCTTACAAAAATAGTTATTAATACATGTTAAAAACTATAATGTTTCAAAATTATGCATAAATATTATAATATTTATAATAAAATTGAAAAAAATTAAGAGTATATGCAAACAATAGCTTATATAAGAGATAGTGACTTTGTGGGTTTGATGAATCTATTGCTAAAATTTTTGATTTGTCCTTTAAAAATGGCATGGGTAAGATTAGAGGATTATAATTTTGGTTGGATGAAATTTTCATTTACAAAGTTAAAGGTCTACCAAAAAGTGGGGAATAGTGTATTTTCATGAAGTTTAAGGCCTCTCAATTCATAAAATCTTTTATTCAAATAGGGTAAATGCTTTTAAATATGGGTAAGTGATTCCTTCATTCTTCTCTTCCTTTATTTTGGCCCCAAGAATCAGAGGTGGTTATGTAGCACCTTACATATGAAGGAAGTTATTCCTTGATATTTTTTTATCATTTCATAATACTTCCACACCTTAGGCATAAGAATTTAATAAATTTTCCTTACTTCATGTTTAATTTACTTAAGAGGATGATGTAGTTAATAAATGGAATATAAATGATTTGGCTCATCATGGTCTTATAAAATTGATTATTTTAGATGCTCTACTTGGTATGGTTTATGTAACTCTTCAATATTTTTATCCCATTTTCCTTTTATTAAAAAATTAAATATAAAACATGAGTCGTTAGAAGTTGAAGAAAAAATTCATTAGGGGAATGCGATCTCAAATACTTCCTCAATAATAGGGGTTCAGCATTTTAGGCTTAAAGAGATTTGTAGGAATAATGTATCATCCTTTCACAAAAATCTATGAGTGACTCATGATTCCTAAACAAGAAATAAGTAGAGAAGGATTTCATTGGCTAAGGAGGTTAAATTTTAGAAGGCCTCAAGTTCTACTACTTTTGTAGAAAAGGATGTAACTTTGAATGATGAATATAATCTTATCATTAAATGACTAAGGAAGGAGCTTGAATATCCTTTTTTTAAATTGGTGGATATTACAAAAAATGACGAGGATATTTATCATCTTAAAACTTATCTTGTTTTTTTAGGTAAAATTCCTATTTAAATTATTAGATGTAGATAACCTCTCAATTTTTATTCACTAATTCTCATGAATATATAATACATGCTTATGTTTAAAATATCTATTGAAACTTTGGCACCATACTTGACTACTCTTTTTATCTTTTATTATGTCTTTCAAATTTCTTTCATTTTGGATAAAAATATGGTTTTTGAAGTGTACTTGTACAACCTACTTCTACCTATTGAATTGACATGAATTCTCAATGCTTTGATTGAGGATGTTCACCTTAAAAATTATTTATTATATATGAATTTAGAATAATCATGTATGAGGTTAGGGAGTTTAGGTGCCTATTGACAACCAAAGGGAAACACCCAAATATTATTGAGATTATAGAAAGTGTGAGGAAGATTGTGGAAAATGAGTCTTTGAAAGTTGAAATAATGTATGCAAGAAAAAAATGGAGTTGTTTTATTTGGGGAGACTTTTTATCTTGAAGCTTCATGCTAATTATTCTAAAAGGTGGTCATTATTTCCTAAAAAAAATTAAAATGATGGAAGCAAATTCTCCTCCTAACTATTCTAATTCCCTTACTAGATTTATCTTTTATTTTCATTCAATGTTAAATGATTTTGATAGTTAGGTTGGTCTTAAATTCTAGATTCCTACCCTTTGTTTCCAAATTTATGATTGGATAGTGTTCTATCCATTGAAGGAGGATCAAAATGAAAAAAAGGAAGAAGGTGGAAGAGGATAGGGGTTTCATTTAATTTCACGATCTTCTTCAAATCTAACCTTGTTATCTAAGAATGTTGTGTGAGAAGTTATCAAAATATTATATTTGAATGTTCATCCATAGACTCTCGTATTGCTATATTATAGAAGTATTACTTTCACTGATTGTAGAAGAGGTGTTATCTTAGGTTTTTTAATTTTTAGCACAACTTTATAGCTTAATAAACACAAGGGTTTCTTTTATCTTTTGGATAAATTTCATGATATGTATTCTACTTGCTATGATTTTTTTCTTAAAATACTGATCATTTTATGATTTTGATCTTGAAGCTTTTATAGTTGGGGAAATTTTTTTATATTCCTTATTTATATTTGTTTTAGATTCATTATAGCTAAAGTTATCACTTTGGGGTCTAATTTTTTTTGTCATGATTTCTATTTTTTCTTCTTCAATTTGATGAAAAATCCCCTCCAAATTTTTGGTACAGGCTTAAGTTACACTAGTTCTTTCAAGTTGTGGAAAATATGTTTAATACAACTCTTTGGATCTAAGTGATCTTATTTTACTATTATTATATGGATTATTATTCTTCATTTTGACTTCCTATTTTCTAGCCTATTGGATATTGAATTAACTTTGATGTAAACATTTTTCATTTATGAATTAGAGGGGTGAAGAAGCCCATAATCCTATTCCTGGTTTTAAAAAAATAGATAGTGAATGAAATGAACATTATTCCACAAATGCACCAATGAATAATTAATCTATACATAAAATCTTTTAAATCCTTCACACATGATGTAGAATAGTTTTTTATAGCATTAAATGAAAATTTGTGTATTTTGAAATCCCTAATAGTATACATGTGAAAACTTTCTCATTGATTCTATGATTTCGATGCATACTTAGAAATATATTTATAGATAGATTCACCCTAGATAACATGTTGGAAATTAGAATTTATTATCTAAATCAAAAACATTTATGGGTTGTGGGTGTCTAATCTATCATCATTATGAGAAGGAATGGATTTTTTATTCCATTATTTTCAATGGTTATCAATGATTATTTATGTAACTCCCAAATGAATTTTTACCAACATTGAAGAGTTTTCCCCTTTTTCTCAAACATGTTTCTTTAATGCACTTGGCACGTTTCTTCCACGAACAATGTGATACCTATTCTCGACATGAGTGGTACCAAATCCTCAAGTTTTGGCTTATCATTTTTAATATTTAGTAATGTGATGGTAGTGTCAAGACTTCACCAAATAGTTGAACCATAATATTTTCCTATATACCTTTTTATGTCATTAACTAGAGGTAATTGACCCAAATATCAAATTAAATAATTGATATCCCTCCAAATGGAATAGATTTGTGGATGGGGAAGTCCCATGTGCATCAATATGGGATAGCTTTTAAAGATTTTATTTCAATTCCAAAATCCTACATATAATATATGGATCATAATCCACGTGAAAACACAAATGCAATAACAATAATTTTGATCACATTTATAATTGATCCTTTCATATTAATGGAGATTCATGCAATAAAAATATTTATGATCCCATTTATAATTGATCCTTTTATATTTATGGAGATTCTTGATTGGGTTTAGTTATCAAATATTATACTTCAATGCAATCCTAATATTGATCAATTATAAGGTTTCCCCATATAGACATTAGGGGTGAATGTTACATAATCATTTTAGGACACATAGTTTATAATGTATAAATCATTTTATCAATTAAATAAATCACTCATTCATTATGTATGAGTGCGACATGACTACACATTACAACATGAAAATTTTAGTAAGGATTCAACATTGGGTTTCGTCTTAAAATATTATACTTTAATATGAACCAAGTATCAATCAACCATAACATCGTCCCACATAAACATTATGAATAAAGTATATGTGAGTTTGTATTATTATGAGAAATTTAAAATGTATGAATGATTTAATTAATTAAATCAATCTATTAATACACATAAAATATATAAATGATTTTATTAATTAAATATTTTAGTTTATGCACCCCCTTAATTGTGCCCCTTAAATGAAGTGTAGAACACAATGATATATCTTACATATTGTGTTGAGTTTTAAAAATTTATTATTCAACCGTGAGCATGTTTCACTTCAAGTTACATGAATGAGGTAGCCAACATGATTTACATGCATAATACACTCAATGTAGTCTTTTGGTGTTGTTAATGGTGTCCAGTTTTTACAATAAGATGTATAGGATGTAGGATGGATTTTTACTGTGCTTTACATAAATAGGTGCAATTGCACAAATACACCATTCCATCAGGACACAAATAAAATCCTCTTTTAATTCACATTGGAATAAATGCTTGTGGAGTTAGATTTTTTCCAAGGATATATATATATATATATATGAAAAGAGATAGGAAACATGAGGTGTATTTGGAAATGTCCCATGCTTTGAAGGGTTAAATTTTTTAACAAATGATATATCAGTGATGGGAAGCATACACAACAAAAAAAATAGGTTTGGATCTGGATCAGTATTGATATCAAAGATTTTATGTTTGTTTTAATCTAGACAACTGACATTTGATATGAATGCAAGAGAAAATAAATGCAAGATTTATTATGTAGTTGAAATTTAACTCTGGACATCCCCCCATATCAAGATCTTGGTTGTTTTTTATGGGTGGAACAATATAATAATACAACCCAGATACAAAGACTATATTTTTATGTTTACAATGTGAGAGATATCTATACAATGTGAGAGATATCTATCATTGATTTAGATTCTAATATTACAATGTTGTCAAATTACATCATTTAGTTTTTATAATAAATTTCAAACTTTCTTAACTTAAACAAATATAATTATCAACATAATTTTATTTTATATTTATTAAAATTTGATCATAAATGAGATAGGTAATAGCGTGATAAATATTTTTGTTAAGCATTCATTAACATGCAATATCTTTACAAATTAAACTATTTATATGTAGAGAATATGGAAACAAAACATTGCTTAAAATAACTTCTAATTATTATTATTATTTTTAAATACATCATATAAATGATATATAGTTCTACAATTTTATTTATCTTCAATTAAATAAAAACTTAACTATCCCACCAAATAAACAAAATAAATTATCAAACTTATTCTCATTAATAAATTCATATATAAATTAAATTTTTTTCAAAATTTAATTAATCCCTACATTAATTTAACTTAATAACACATTTAACTAACCAGAATGTACTCTTATACACATTAAAAATCAACCAAAACTATATATATATATATATATATATATATATATATATATATATACATATCAACCTTCTCTTTGTCACCATCAGGAATGCCATCGTCTTCATCATTCAACGACGTGGTAAAATAATTAATGATAGAAATTTCAGCTAACTTAAACATCATATAGATTTGTATATTCATATAAAACATAACGTGTACAGATATAACAGCACTGTTTTATTGTAGCCTATTAGTTAAAAAGGCCGGATGACCCACAGAGACATATCAGTAGAGATGCAGGGGAAGGCGAGGTTTAATAATGGCTTCCAACGGAATTGCTTTGGGCATTGTGATTCCAAGCCCCTCGCTCATGTCGATAGTCGTTCCCGCTGGAATACTCCACTCGAAGCTCTGCTGCAGCCTCCCCAGTGTATGCGTCACCACATTCACTGCCAGAGGCATACCCGGGCACATTCTTCTCCCTGAACCGAACGGAATCAATTCAAAATCCTGTCCTTTCACGTCAATCTCTTTTTCATTCTTCAAAAACCGTTCAGGATCAAATTCCGTCGGCCGCGCACTTTCTTGAGCTTGTATACCTTGTATTTGTGAACACAAATATCATATCCTAGTGGCTACTACACATATACTTATTTTAATAAAAAACCATTCATAAATGTATATTTTACATCCATCTAACATATTAGCCACTTGTAGCATGCTTCTATATAAATACTATTTTTATTGTGTCCAAACAAACTACTAGAGCAAATGTTTCATTTTAGTCAACTCCAATTTACTAGGAAAAACCCTTTTCTACTAGCCTTGTTTTATGCTTTTACATAACTCCTTTGTATTAAACATGGTCCTATAAACCCACTTTACTCATATCACATCTTTTCCTTTTGTAAGATCCACTAAATCCCATGTAAGACTATTCTATATATCATCAATCTCTTCATCCATGACTTGTGCTCAATTTTAATCTTTAAATTTTGATTCTTCCAAATGAATTGGATCAACTGCTTGCGAAAACAAAAGGAAAAAAGAAAATAAAAAAAAATTATGTTTACCTTAATTTTTATCATAGATATTCCTTAGTGTTTTTTTTTTTTTTTGGGGTATCTTAGACTTTAAAATGTTGGGTTTGACATGTCACTTTTAGTATAGTGTAAATAATTTGGAAATGTTGGTCTTGCATGTAGAATGCTTATTATATAAGGTTTTGCTTCAAATATACCTTATGGTATTTGTTTATGTTTATTTTATGGATTTATTGCTTGAATACATGAAGATGTCCTTATTATATATGAAAGTGTAATTTATCGACCAATTTTTAGAGCATAAGTGGGTGGGAAGGAGGTACGATCAAGGGAATTATTCTTGGAATCAATAATTCACTATCATATTAAATTAAAGCTACTTTAATACTCATTATTTTCTTCAAAATTGCATCAAATTATTCTTATTCTATGAATTTCACATCTTTGTTTATCATCACATTTTTAGTTATTGGATTATACAATTTGTAAGCTTTTTTCTCCTCACTATATCATACAAAGATACATTTTTCTCCCTTATTATTCAATTTATTTTTCAATTGATTAGGGACATGTGTATATGCCCCACATCCAAACACTCTTATACAAATAAAAATGTGTTTTATTCCACTCCTTGTTTTCTACAAAATCATGTTCTTGACTTTTGTTTGGGCACCTATTCATTATGTAGATTGCATATGCCACAAGCTCTTCCTAATACTCATTTGGAAAATGTTTGTCCTTCAACATACTGTAGGTATGTTCATGACTTTTATATTATATCTCTCTACCGCACCATTTTTTTTAAAGTGTTTACGTTGTTGTAAACTTCTTGTGGATTCCATGATCTTTGAAACAATTTATAAAAGTATTTAAGATATATTCACCACCTTTGTTTATTTTTAGGACATTGACATTGTGCTCACATTATTTCTCAACCAAGGCTTTAAATTGGTGAAAAATATCAAAATTATTAGATTTATGTTTAAATAAACCCTAAGTGTTAAATTACATTTTCCATTCCTCACTATACTAAAAAATGCTTATAGTAGTTATGTGCTAATGTGGGTCCCCTTATCTTGTGATTATTACCAAAAATATATGATTACAAAAATGTCATTTGGGTAATGACTACTAATGGAGATCATTCTTGTAAATGACTAAAATATACATGAGTAAAAATCTCACTAAAATTAATATTTAATAAAATTACTCATGAAAGCTTTCAACATAAAAATACACAATTGAGTTGTAATTGGATTAATGCTACATTGCTAATAATTAAAATAAAGGTGATTTATTAAGCACTAAACTCACCAAAATCTGTGTCAATGGAAAGGAGGATAGAGGATGAGAAACCCAAAATAATAAATTGCATTTACTATTCCTCTTCCTACTAAAAAGTACTTATTGTTGTTATGTGCTAAAATTGGTCCTCTTATCTTATAATTATTACTAAAAACACATGAGTATTAAAAATATTATTTAAGTAATGACTAATCAAAAAGATCATTTAGATAAATGATTAAAACATAAATGAATAAAAACCTCACTAAAAATAATATCTAATAAAAATACTCATGAGAGCCTTCACTCAGAAAATACATCTATGTATTTCTGGTGTAGTCATCAATTAATGCCAGAAAAAAATAAAATCATCTACCAATTAAAGGTGTATGCATTTGTCCACACTGCGATGTCATTCCATATAAATAACTCTTAACTTCGCATTCTCTACGTTAACAGCAGCCATATTGCTATCGCTATCCTTTACGTTTCTTTAATTGAAGAATGCAGCCGCCATAGCGCAGTCCGTCTCCAGCACGAGGTTCTAATTTTTTAATATTGTCTTTGGCTGTAATTGGACTTTCTCTTCATTTTGTGTCATCTCTTATCATTTTTCTGTATTTTGTAATGTACCTAATTTTGCTTTTTGTTTAGGTTTTGATATTAAAAACTGCATTGGGCAAGAAATTCAAGACACAATGTTTGAATTGTGTAAAATATGTCCACAAAGATTTAAAATTGCATTCAACATGGAAAAGAAATTCAATTGCATTCCATACATGAAAAAGAAATTCAAGCACGCAACGTTTACCTATTTAAGATATCCCTGTGATGACTTCACAAAATAATCAAAAGTTTGTTTTGAGGTGTGGGGATTTTTAAGTTTAAAATCATTAGAATTAGTAGCATATGTTAGGCACCTAAAATGGTATTTAATAGTAATTAATTATTTTATTTTTTTATACATTCATTTATTTGTTAATTATTTATTTAAGTTGAACATTATTGACATATTTTTATGGTTTGTACCCTTCTCAATGTTTTAGTGCTCCTTTTCTTTTTCTCAATCTTTTAATTTTAGATTTTATATTCAAAATGTTTGCATCTATTTGAAGTACTCACAATACTTTGAGATGCTTTCTTTAATCTTAGCTAAGTCATAGTGTATTCAATTACTTGGTTCCCATTGTTTGATTTTAGTCATTCATGTTAGTTTACACACCAATAGAATATTACTTTGAATTCAACTATATATAAATACATTCTAAGAATTATAATTCATTGACCCCAAAGATGACAAAAAATTATTAGTATTCTATAGAGCACTTACAATCGTTCTACAAAGATCAAACAATCATTAGATTATTTATCATTATATGAAGCTAGTATTTCCCATTGAAATTATTATGTAGCATTTAAGTTATATTTCAAATGATAATTTCCGTGAAGAACTAGGGTTTTAATTATTAATACCATTTATTATTGAGAATATATCTACATGTTTATCATACAATACAAGTATTGTCATGTATTTAGTTTATGTGTAGACGACAATGATGGTAATTATAGACACTAAAATTTATTAATAAATTTTTGATAATGGTTGTCTTTGGCATCTTTACCATGCATGGCCAATTCAGCATTATGATAATCGTAATCTCTAAAAAAGCCTTCAAAGTCTTATAATTACTAAGAACATATTACAAAATTATTTATTTCATTCTTATTTGTCCCTATTCAATAGATAATTTATTGCCACTATTATTTTAGAAGCCTACATCCTTTTAGGATAATCTTTTACTAGGCCAACAAGGAAACATTACTGCCCTATTTAGTAGTGCAGATTTAACTCTCATGCTCTAATAACTATATTTTCAAAATGACACACTTTCTAACAGATTTCTGGCACATATTAGTAGGTTGGTTATCAAAAATATTCAAAATATATCTATATAAAATCACATCAAGGATCACACTTGAAAATACTTGGCACTCTATTACATGGCATCTTTCTTTATGATTTCAAAAACATCTATTTTCTGAATAAAGGTCTTTATTATAATTTTACAATCTTTAGCCAAGTCTGACATTGTTTAAATATATTATATGTTAAGGGCATCCCTTGTCAAGCATTCTAATCAAATATGTTAGTTAAATTCATAAAATCTTTTCTAAAATGAGGACTACATCATACTAGAGTCCTTTCAACTATGTAGGTAGCACTCCATCAATAAGGGGTTTTCTAAGGATAGTTTGGCCATTCTCACTTTTTTCATTTTCTCCCTTTTATATTTGATCTTATTTTGTGTGCTTGTGTAAGATTAGGGTTTTGATTTTATAGGTCTTTTAAACATCAATTCAAACTCTACATGGAGACATGTCACATATAGATACAAGACAAGAAACCAAAAATTTTATATCCAATGCACAACCTGATAGGATAAACTCATAGTAAACAAACATCAATATATTGTGCTCATGTCTATGTCTTACAGATTTGTCCTAGCAAACAATAAGCCATTATTTTCTAATAAATTTATGTTTTAATGTTTTTTCAGACAGTCACAATTCACATAAAATCAATACAATTTAAAATAAATAATTTAGAAGAATAATTCTCTAACCCTAACCCTAGTTTCTATTTTTAACAAATTTTTAATTTTTGTAGATCTTTATATTTTACTATAATCTGATGTATATATCATCATAAATCAAAATTTAATATTTTTTGTAATTATATTTAGAGTTATTCATAATTCATTATCAATTCTAGTGTAAATATTTTGGTGAACCCACTATAATTAGAACATTATTTGTTGCTTATTGAATTTTGGCTTAGGGTTTAAGTTTAATTTTGTAAATTCTTGACTGATAGAATATAGTCCTCAAATTTGGATATTATCTATAATATAATGATTTGGTTTTTTCAACTTTAGAGTAATTTGACACCAAAAAAAGCTTGTCTTATCACCTCAAATAGATACTGACATAGAGGCTCTTTCTTTTGACTTTTAGTTGAATTTTGGCTTTTCTTACTAAAAAAATTTTGTATTTATTTTATTTTATTTTTCTTTGTCTTTGCTTGTTTTAAAATAAAAATTAAATAATATTAATATTATTTAGTGATTATCATGAATGGATATATAGTGTTCTATTTACAAACATTATAATGTGAAGGATTTTACTCTAATACTCATAGCTATACTACAACACTAAACACAAATTTTAGTTTCTTTATACTTCATAGTATTTAATAAATACTAAGGATTCTCTTGTTTACACTAATATGAAGCTATTTTTTTTATCTATTTGATTTGTGGTGTACCTAATATAAATGTATCACCCAAGAAATTTACTCTCAACTTACCCTTGAAATCAAGGTTAGTGGGTTACATGCATTATTCTACCTATGTAGTTAGTGCTCTAAAACTTTGAGTTGATACTAATCACTGAATGAGCAAGTATATATAAGTCCTTAAAAAATTTTAAACTCTTATCTATATCACCCCTTATCCGTAATTTTTTATTGCATTTTATTCTTAGATAGCAGCTTTTATTGATTTATCTTGTATACATAATCATAATTTTATCAATTCAATGTATAACACTAAATTAAGTGTGTGTTCCCTTTTACATTGAAATGGATTTAACAAATGAATCTCTCCTTTATATTTTACATCAGATCATGACTTTATTGTTACCTCTCATATTCCAATTTAGCATGTTAGTCATTATATACAAGCATGGTTAGAAAATAAATGTTATTAAGAAAATCAATCACACCTTGAAGACTCTTATGCTCTTTTTACTTCCTATTGTTCTCATATTACCTCTTCTCCTCTTTATCTTAATCCCCTCCCTTTCTATATGTTAGGTAATGTCAAGTATCATATTATTTTGGTATAATAAATGTTATCTGATTCAACTAATATTGGGACTAGAGGACATGGTTATAAGGAAGAGTTCACCTCTTGTGGACAAAGTTGATATATGTGTTAGCGTAGATTATTAGAATAGATAAATCACTTAGAACTATATTCTATTATTTTTAGTTGTTGATAATTCTCTCCCTAGACCCTTTGGATCTCTCCCTCCTATTTTCTATAGCATCATAGTCTATTTATTCTACTCCTTGTTGCATGAATAAAACATCAAAGTTAATTAGTTTGCTCGTAACTCTGGTATCAAATCTTTCAATCACCTGGTTAAAGCCTAAAAAGTGAAGGTTGATGCCTGCCTAGAGAAATATTATAGTTGAAGAGGTGCAACATGAAGCTACGATAGAATAAGTTGATGCATAACCTATGTAGTGATGTGGGAAAGACCAAGAGCTTTCTCAATTCTATGAGTTTGATAACCTTTGTGTAGTTGAGGGAAGTAGGTGTAGGTACAACAAGTCTCAATCAACAAGGATTTGAAAGCTTTCATATTTTCCTTGTGAACTTTGGGTTCAATCTCACAGATAACCTTTACTCTATAACCCATTTTAAAATGTTCTGCTTTCATGACTCTAAAAGATAACTCTAGTTTGGAAGATCAACTAGAGGGTTTATTTAATGCCCATGAGTTCTCAACTATATTATAAATAATAAGATAGCCAAAGGGGCTTCATGTTTGAATGAAGGGGAAATTTTCATGGGGTATCCCGTGGTCAGATTTAATCACTAAATGCAAGCATCTACGGACTACCAATCTTTCTTAATAGTATTGATCTAGTAAAAGACTCATGGTAGAGCCATGAAAGGATCAACATGGCAACCATAGACCTAGGACGTGTCAGTAAAGAAAGAAGGAGAATCTATTTTGGTTTGCAGTGAAGTGGAGCATGGCTCTGATGAACAAGCCATGTGGTAGTAAGTAGAGTGGCTTAAACATAAAATCCTAATAAGATGCAAAGCCATTATAAGGATATAGCCTGAAGTAAAGCACATACCAGCCATCCAATCATCTATATTAGCATTATTAAGTGAAAGAAGACTAGAGCAAAAATATTGAATAAGGTACATATAATTTTTTATATTGAAGAAATAAATACTATTATTGCTTGTGAAATTATGTATAAAAAAATTTTAGAAGATGTCTACACCAAAATTACTTCTATCTGATGTCCAACTTCTCAAAGGGCCAAACTCTACCACCTAGAAAATGAAGATGTACATCATCCTTTAGTTTGAAGGAATATAGGGCATCATCACAAGGACTATGTAGGTTCTTATTAATCTTGATGTACTCATGAAATATGAAATAGTTAATTTTAAATCCCTGATGTTGATTACGCTAAGCATCATAGATGACATGCAGTCGTATGCAGGGATGTAGATAGAGCAAAGATAATGTGAGATAACTTAGCAACCATTTACAAGCAAAAAAATAAGAATAAAATCCTCCATCTATAGTCAAAACTTCATACACTCTCTATGAAGTCCGATGAGAAACTCAAGGAATTCTTATGTCAAGTGGTTGACCTATGAATGGAACTATTAGCACTTGATGAGATGGTAGATAACCAAATATTGATCTAGATCACCTTGAGGGCTCTCCCTTCCCAGTTTATCATGTTCATCATGATGTTAAATGTCTCCAAATAGACAGTTTCATTTGAAGAACCCATGAGCTTATTACATCAATAAGAAGCCATCAACTCAGTCCAAGATGAGTTGCAAGACAAATCTCGTGTCTCTAAGTAGCAACAAGGTGAGAATTATTGCAAGGGACCTCTATAAAAGTGACCATAGAAATAGTAGCAAAAATATTCTTGACATCATCAAAAATCATAAAATTTTAAGAGGTGGTGTCACATCTGTCAAACTAACATTCATGACATGGATAATTACTAATATAATGGCCTAAAACAAGGGTCTTCTAGTAAATAAATCAATCAAGGTGTGATGAATCTTAGAAATTAAAAAGATGTCCTCATCGATAAAATTAGAAGAGACATCTCATAGCTTAATAGGGTGATGGATCTAATGATTAGATACCTAAAGAAGATAATTATAGCACACATAAAAACTTAAGAAAATCTATATGATAATTATAGCCCATGAGGAAAATCTAGTTGATAGACTCAGGTACCATTAAACACATGTCAGGTGATAGGAATCTTTTTGATTCACTGATAGACCAACTCGCTAGAGATCAGGTTATGATCATGGATAATAAAGAGTGTTGCAGAAGCAATAGGCCAAGTCACCATTGCTCTCAAAACATGAAAATGTACACTGTTAAAGGTACTATATGTTCTTAGATTTACATTTAACCTCTTATTAGTTAGTTAGATTTTGAATCATCATCTGAAGGTGGATTTTCTTGTTGATAATGGCATCAAATCCTATTTGATCTCAAGAAAAAGTATGGTTCTTGTTAGATAATTTCTGAAAGATAAATTATTTTCTTTAGATGTTATTTCATCTTCTATAGTAGCTATATTTACCTATACAATACAATCTACTACTCTTTGACACTAGTTTTATGGTCACATATTTGCTATATCTTTGTACCAACTAAGTTCAAAAAGGATAGTAAGTGTAGTTCCCAAGATATCCATTTCCTTGCCTATTTTCCGTATATGTCTTGCAGGGAAACAACTCATGAATCTATTCAAGACAAACACCTTCCATGCTATTAAATGTTTGGAAGTTGTTCATACTGATCTGAATGGATTGTTAATTCTTCTTTTTAGGGATACAAGTACTTCCAACTATTCATGGATGACTAATCTTAGAAGACATGGGTGTTTTTCTTGAAGAAGAAGTGTGAAGCCCTTCATCATTTCTAGGTCTTCTATCAATAGGCTGTGAAGGAGATCGAATAACTTCTTCTTCACCTCTACTTAGATCAATGGGGGAATTGACATCAAAGAAGTTCTTGGCATTCCTGAACTAACAAGGCATAAAAAAAAATTGACTGCTCCCTACATACTCCAATAAAATGGCATTATTGAGTGATGTAATCACACAATAATAGAAATGGATCACTTCATGTTGTCAATAACAAAATTGGAGAAATGATATTGGGTAGAAATAGTCCAAATAGTTGTTTATCTTATCAATAGGGAACCAACAAAGATTTTAAAGGACAAAACACTAGAAGAGGTATGGAGTGGTAAAAACCCATCGATTTCTCATCTACGAGTGTTAGATTGCACATCATATATGCATGTCTCATCTCAAAAGAAGAATAAACTCAAGTAAAAAACACTCTCATGCATCTTATTAGGATATAGCACTACCTTGAAAGCATACAATCTCAAGGATCCTAAGATAAAGAAAATTTATGAAAGTAGAGATGTGGTTTTTGATGAGTCATCCTTTGACTTAGTGATGCAAAAAAAAGAGTCAACAACAACCACCTCTCACCAATTATGCTCTAAGTTAGATGATGAGAAGACTTCTCATAGAGAAGATAAGCTAGAAGTGGAGCTATATATTGACCTTGGATAATTAGAAAATACCCCAGGTTGTTCTTCACTTCAATAGCAAAGTTCTTATCTGGAGTGGGTACAAAGCACTATCAAAGACTCCCATGTGCAATCTCCCCAAAATACTTCATCCAAAGTGAGAACAAGGAGTTAGACAAGAAATGAGGCAAATTTTTCACTCATGAGTATAATAATTGACAAATCTGAACCTAATACTATTTAAGAATCACTAAGTCAACCTCAGTGGAAGAAAGCAATAGATGTTGAGTATGACTCACTCATGTAGAATCAGACTTGGGAACTTGTTGATATACTTAAAGGAAATAAACCCATAGGCTGAAAATGGGTTTTCAAAACTAAATATAAGGTAAACATATCTATTGACAAAAATAAAGCATGACTTATTGAAGAGACCTTTGCAACTATTGTAAAGATAAAGACCATTAGAGTTATTTATGCAATGGTAGCATAGAATGGATGGAAATTTTAGTAGATGGATGTCAAGAGTGCTTTTCTAAAATCGTGATCTTAAATAAGAAGTATACATGTCAAGAACCTAGAACATAAATGCTCTGATACCTCTTGTTGGGGATCAACCAACAATTTTGATTACAATGTGAAAGCAATTAAATGCGGAATTAAATCAGAATGATAAGTAACTAGAATCAGAAATATAGAAAGAAGAAGAGATACAAGAAACCACCCTGAAAACTTGTATTAAACTCTTTACAGAAGGAATACAATTGAAGAAACTTCTTTTCTTCCACACCTCTCTCAGATGTACAGATCTCTATCTAGATCTCTTTCCCTCAAGAGCTCTCTCTCTCACATACAATCAACTCCAACAACCTAGAATGATTCTCATGTACAATCCTGTACTATTCTTTTCAACATTATACAATACAATAAGCTAAGAAGATCTATCCTATTATATAATAATTAGGAAACATGAGCATATAACTACAACCATTAGATGCACCTCCTAATCAAGGGCTCTAAACAGTCTTGCTAAAGATAGAGATGCGGACTTAAGACTTGGACTTAATCCCATCATGCAAACACTCAGTTTTGTCCATGAAAATAGCTTTCTAGACGCACAGGTAACCGACGTCGATTCCTGCCTATTTTCCTATGACTGACATCGGCCGATCCCTACCGATGCTGACATCTCTTGAACTGCTCTTGACCAATGTCGGTTGCTCCTGACCGACGCCGGTGACTGTGTAAACCTGAAACTATCAAAACACGCTCATATGTGAAGCTTTTAGCTCCACACCTTAACAATCTCCCACTTGGAGATAAACAGTTGCACCAGTACTTGTATAGCAACATCTTCTAGCTCTTCCATCTTCAACTCAATCATGAAGACCAACAAAAGTTGAATGAAGATTCAACTTCTCCTTTGTAGCCAACTTGGTTAACATATCAGCAAGATTCTTATCTATATGGATCTTCTCCATCTTCAACTCACCATCTTCCAATACCTGTTGTATGAAGTGGTACCTGAGCTATATGTGCTTTGTTCTTGAGTGAAAGGATGAATTCTTAGCCAAATGAATTGCACTCTGACTGTCACTATACAATTTGCAACTCTCTTGCTCCTTTCCTAACTCTTCCATGAATCGTGTCATCCATATCATCTCTTTGCTAGCCTCTGTGACTACAATATACTCTGCTTCTGTAGTTGGCAAGGCAACAACCTTCTGCAACTTAGAAATCCAGCGAACCGCCATTCCACCAATAGTGAAAACATATCCTATGGTGCTCCTCCTTCCATCCAAATCACCTGCCATATCTGAATCTACATAACCATGTAGAGAAGTATCTGAACCTCCATATCACAAATGCCTAATACTGGTTCCTCTCAGATATCTAAGGATCCACTGAACTACTTTCCAGTGTTCCTTTCCTGGATTGGCCATATACTTACTTACAACTCCCACTGCTTGGGCAATATCTGGTCTAGTACATACCATTGCATACATCAAACTCCCTACTGCAGAAGAATATGGAACTCTACTCATGTACTCTACCTCATCATGTGAATTAGGATATTATTCTTTACTCAACTTAAAATGTCCAGCCAAAGGTGTGCTTACCAATTTTATATCCTGCATATTGAACCACTTCAACACCTTGTTCACATAATCCTCTTGAGACAAAATCAACCTGTGATTTTTTTTGTCTCTCTTGATACTCATGCCAAGGATTTTCTTTGTTGCTCCCAAATCCTTCATGGCAAATGTTTGAGCTAATTCCACCTTAAGCTTAGAGATATCCTGCATGTGTGATCCTGGAACCAGCATATCATCTACATACAACAACAGAATAATATATCTACCATTATTTAATCTCTTAAAATACACACAATGGTCAGATTGACACCTACTATAGCCATGCTCAATGATAAACCTATCAAATCTCAAATACCACTGTCTAGGAGCTTGCTTGAGGCCATACAAGCTTTTCTTCAATCTGCACACTAAAATCTCCTTACCTTTGACCTCAAATCCTTCCAGATGATCCATATATATTTCTTCATCCAAATTTCCATGAAGAAATATTGTCTTAACATCAAGCTGCTCAAAATGCAAATCTTCAATAGCAACTAAAGATAGTACAGTTCGTATAGAAGTCATTTTAACAATAGGAGAAAAAATCTCACCAAAATCAATACCTGGTTTTTGTGCAAATCCTTTCACTACCAACCTAGCCTTCTATCTCATCTTACCATTCTCACCTTCCTTCAATCTGTAGGTCCATCTGTTCTTCAGTGTCTTCTTATCAGCTGGAAACTCAACCAAATCCCATGTTTGGTTCTCTTTCAAGGACTCCATTTCTTTAACCATGCCACGCTCCCACTGATCCTTGGATTTTACCTGTATTACTTCTTCAAAACTCTCTGGTTCTCCACCATCAGTGAGCAATAAATAGAATAATGAAGGGGAATATCAAATTGGAGGTTTACTTACCCTTTCTGACCTCCTGATGGGCATTTGAGACTCATTCACAACACGCTATCCACCCAAATTCTCTGATAGTGACTGACCTCAGTCACTTTCAGGCCTGCAATTGGCCGACGTCAGTTCTTCCTGACCGACGTCAGTTCCTACCTGGCTGACGTTGGTCTCTATATGACTGACATCAGTTTTTGTCTTGCTGACATTGGTTCCTGCCTGGCCGACGTCGGTCTCTGTGTTTTCCTACAAGTGATTATTTCTTCTTCTCACGAGCTCATTTTGGACTGTCACCTCGTCCAATTCTCGATTGCTCTACCCAGATTGATTTAGCTTCCTCAGCTGATCACTATACATCACTTTTTCATTGAAAACAACATCACGGCTCCTAATTATCTTGTTAGTTCCTAGATTCCAAAACCTAAAACCAAAATCTCCTGAGCCATAACCAATAAATGTGCACCTCATAGACTTAGCATCCAGCTTCTTTCTATTTTCCTTATCAACGTGCACAAAGGCTTCACAACCCAAAACTTTGAGAAATGAGAGATCTACCTTTTTACCTATTCATGCCTCTTCTGGAATTCCACCATCAAAGCTATAGAGGGTCCTCTATTAATCAGGTACACTGTAGTATCAACAGCTTCTGCCCAAAATTCTAAGGGCAAACCAGCATGCAATCTCATACACCTTGCACGCTCTATAATTGTTCTATTCATCCTTTCAGCAACTCCATTTTGCTGAGGTGTCCTTGGAACCATCCTTTGCCTATAGATTCCATGCATATAACAATACCAGTTGAACTTATAGCTGTAGAACTCACCACCATTGTCAGATCTCAGGCACTTCAATCTTCTATTTATTTCATTCTCAACCATAGCTTTCCAAATCTTAAACATGTCAAATACATCAAATTTCTTCTTAATACAATAGACCCATACCTTTCTTGTAGCATCATCTATAAACGAAACATAGTACTGTGATCCTCCAATAGAAGCAACTTGAGCCGGTCCCCACACATCTGTGTGAACAAGCTGCAACTTATGCTTCTTCTTTGTTGACCCAATTTTGAGAAAACTCACTCTCTTCTATTTCCCAAAAACACAGTGCTCAAAAAAATCTAGATCTATGCTTTTCAAATCTAAAAGCATACCTTTTGACTTAAGAATGGACATTCCCTTCTCACTCATGTGGCCAAGCCTTGAGTGCCACAATTTTGCATCCACATCTGAAGTAGATAATACAGAAAGAGAATTGTTAGTAACACAATTACATAAATAGAGAGTACCTACTCTCTTACCTCTAGCCATTACAAGTGCACCCTTGGTCACCTTCCAAGATTCAGCTGTGAGAGTTACTGTACAACCCTCATCCCCTAACTTTCTTGTAGAAATCAAATTCCTCTTCAAGTTGGGAACATGCATGACATCTCTTAACACCCATGTATTGCCATTCTACATTTTCAGCTATACTTTACCTTTGCCAATAATTTTACAAGGCTCATCATCCCCTAAATACACTATTCCAAAATCTCCATGGACATAGTCACTAAAATATTCTCTATTAGGGGTAGCATGAAAAGATGCACCAGAATCTAACACCCAAGATTCTATATTATTATGCAAAGAGAATATTAAAGCATCTTGTGTAATACCTGCAACCTTTGCTTCTTCTTTTCCTTCGTGTTGATTGTCCTCCTTAGGCTTTGACCAGTAATCTCTACTTATGTGCCCTATCTTTCCACAATTCCAGCATTGTGGCTTCTTGCCATTTCTGGATTTGGATCTACCTCTCACCTTTGACTTAGACCTTGATCTCCTCTTGCTCTTCTCTTTTTGCCTCCCCCTGCTCTCAAAATTTAAAGCATTCCTTGATGTTTCCTCTGTGCTTTTCCTACGAATTTCCTCATTCAAGATAACACTAACAACATCCTCTACTTTTAAAATATTTGAAGGAGATGTAGTATTACTAACTGCCATTACCAAGCTATGCCAGCTTTCAAGCAAAGAACATAATATTAAAAGAGATTTAATTTCATCATCAAACACTATATTGACTGAACTTAATTGATTTACAATTCCATGGAAATCATTTAGATGATTAGATACAGATCCACCTTCATTCATATGCAAACTAAATAACTACTTCATAAGATATACCTTATTTGAAGCTGAGGGTTTTTCATAAAAATTTGCTAAAGTAGTCATCAATTCTACTGTTGTCTTTGCCTCTGATAAATTAGATATCACAGTAAATGCCAGACTTAGTCTTATAGACCCCAGAGCCTTTCTATCAAGAACTTCTCATTCTTCATCATCCATGTCTGTGGGCTTCTTTGCAATCCCACCTAATGGTAAGTATAGATTTATTTGATACAGATAATCCTCTATCTACATTCTCCAATGTTGATAATTTTTGTCATTAAACTTCTCCATTCTCAGTTTACTTTCTTCTGCCATTGCTTCTCCCACTCAAACAAAAATCTCTACAGAAACCCCTGTGAGTAACCTATAATCAATACACACTACACAGATCTGAACCACCTGTTAGTGAACCTGAGCTCTGATACCACTTGTCAGGCACCTAGAACATAAATGCTCTGATACCTCTTGTTGGGGATCAACCAACAATTTTGATTACAATGTGAAAGCAATTAAATGTGGAATTAAATCAGAATGATAAGTAACTAGAATCAAAAATATAGAAAGAAGAAGAGATACAAGAAACCACCCTAAAAACTTGTATTAAACTCTTTACAGAAGGAATACAATTGAAGAAACTTCTTTTCTTCCACACCTCTCTCAGATGTACAGATCTCTATCTAGATCTCTTTCCCTCAAGAGCTCTCTCTCTCACATACAATCAACTCCAACAACCTAGAATGATTCTCATGTACAATTTTGTACTATTCTTTTCAACATTCTACAATACAATAAGCTAAGAAGAACTATCATATTATATAATAATTAGGAAACATGAGCATACAACTATAGTCATTAGATACACCTCCTAATCAAGGGCTCTAAATAGTCTTGTTAAAGATAGAGATGCAGACTTAAGACTATGACTTAATCCCATCATGCAAACACTCAGTTCTGTCCATAGAAATAGTTTTTTGGATGCACAAGTAACCGACGTCGGTTCCTACCTATTTGCCTATGACCAATGTCAGCAGATCCCTATCAATGTCGACATCTCTTGAACTGCTCCTGACTGACGTCGATCGCTTCTGACCAATGCTGGTGACTGTGTCAAAATGAAACTATCAAAACATGCTCATATGTGAAGCTTTTAGCTCCACACCTTAACAATACATGACCTAACTTGAAGTATTTGTTGATGAAAAGATTCCTAAAAAGGTATGTCATCACATCAAATCAATATATGGATTGAAATAATCTCTTAGGGCATGGTACATCAAGATATATGATCACCTTTTATAGCATGGTTTTACCCATAGCCTCTCATATTCTAATTTGTACCTAAAGATGGTAGGAATACAAATCATCATCCTTGTTTTGTATGTAGATGATCTTGTAATCACTGGAAGTTCAGAAGATCATGTTGATATTTTAAAGAATGAACTCAAAATATCCTTCACCATGACTGATTTGGGGCTACTCCATTACTATCTTCGCTTGGAAATATGGTAAAAATAGAATCACATTTTTATCTCCCAAATAAAATATGCCAAGACACTCCTAGAAAAGTATATGTTAGATTGTAAACCTCTTTCAACACCAATGGAGAAAGGTTTACAACTCTCTCGATTCCAGGACTCACATCAAGTGGATGTATTTCTCTATAGACAACTCATTGGGAGTCTCATCTACTTGACCTACACTAGACCAAATATATATTTTGTTTTGATTTGTCTCTTTAAATTCATGTAGGAGCCAAATAAATGCCACTGGGTTATAGCAAAGCATGTTTTGAGATATGTTCAAGGTACACTTGAAAATGGTCTAGAATACAAGAAAATACTCATTTCTTCTTGTAGGGATATATTGACTTGGACTATGTTAGAGCTATTGATGATAGAAAGTCAATGTCAAGATACATAATTCATCTCATATCTAGACCGATCTTGTGGATCAGTAAGAAGAAAATTTTTGTTGCTCTCTCATCCACTGAGGTAGATTATCATGTCGCATGTGAAGTTGTGTGTGAGGTGATATGGTTACATCACATTCTGGTTGATATAGGCATTAGCGAAGAGAAGCCACCTATTCTTCATTACAATAATCAAGGTGTGTTGAAACTTATGAAGAATCCTATTGTTCATAAAGGAACCAAGTACATTGAGGTTGAATGTCACTACATTTGAGATCAAGTCTTAAACCATCACATCTAGCTCTACTACTACACAATAGATGCATAAATAGTTGATAAACTCACCAAATCCCTTAAAAAGGTGAAAATTGAGCTGTTTAAAGGGTACATTTGTAAAAATAATATAATAAGGGAGAAATATTAGCATAGATGATTAGAATAGATAAATCAGTTAGAACTACATTCCATTATTTTTAGCTGTTGATAATTATCTCCCTAGATCCTTTGAATCTCTCACTCCTATTTTCTGCAACATCATGATTTATTTATTTTGCTTTTTGCTATGTGAATAAAACATCGAAGTTCATTGGTTTTCTCACATTATGCTATCTCATGAGATCATACCCTTTGATTCCATCACTTATTGTAATTTACAATCTAAATTTATTCCTATCAAAATTAGACATCAAAGAGCATGTGTTCTACCCTTCATGCTTCCTTATACAATCCATCAACCTAGTCCTATTATATTTTCTTATATACCTCTTATTCATCCTTAGTTTATCTTAGACATTCAAGTCCATGTTCTTCAAACTAGATGAGGATGACCTCCCTTAACTTCCCGACCCCAATCACCTATTATCAATATTCCTTTTCCACCTTCTCCATAAAATTCAAGACAAAATTCCCAACCCAAAGGGTATTGTCTCATTGAGAAATTATGTAATACAACAAATAATATTCTTCTTATACAATTATTTAAAAAGGCACCAACTTATAAGTATATTTTATATGCAATGTTGTGAAATACTAATATTCTTATAGACACATAACCGACTTCATTTACGTCTATTATGAGTAACTCTAAAGATACTGATCTAGTACTATTTTTTTTTATAAAGAATATTTTACTCTAAAACACACTATTGAGTAGAATCTTCCACTATTTATTTAGGTTCAAATTTTATTAAGAGATTTTAGGTTGACAATGGTTCTAGATAATATATTATCAATTATAACTTTATACAAAAATTAGAATTCAATAAGAGAAATCTTTAAAATTTTGAGAAATTCTATACATAACATTGATAATACTCCAACATCAGTAATGGGAATTATCACATTAGAGATATTGGTAAGTCCTAAAATGGTCTCTATTTTATTTCAAGTTGTTGTTTCTCAATTACAGTTTAATATAGGTGCATCAAGTTTCTATATGATTCACATGAGTATACAATTCCAACAGATGATACACATTTTTGATATTATAAAATCACACAACCTCGTAAGGTTTCTTTCATAGTACCTAAAAAACTAATTCTAATTATACAAATACATAATTATGATTTGGACGAATCAAGTAAAGTGGTTGATCCTAATAGACTTATCCAAGTCCTCAGTACACAAAGGAACCTATATAAGAAATCTTACCAAAGGAACACATACTTACATAGATTGAAAAGCTTATCATGAATGAAATTAAATATTAGTTACCTATTATATATTTCACAATGTTTATTAAAAAAATACCACTATTGGTCAATATAAAGGATTCTTATTACAAAATAGAAGATTACTATATTAGTGACGATGAAAATACATAATAATTAATAGATGAGAAAATATGCAAATTATATTTCAATTCCATTAATAGAGATAAAAACTCATCTCATTCTTTATTTACATCAATTGGAGTAGGTGAATACAAGGTTATATCTCCTCTAAAAATAATGGTTAAACTATAATTTCTAAACAATATTATACAAAAAATACTTGAAATAGCATATCATAGGGAATTTCACATTCCATTAATTCAAGCACTTTTAATCATATAAAGATTATATCTTCTAAGGAACAAGTGCAAGCTCAAAAAATGCCAAACTCAAAAATATAATCATTAAAGCAAGATTGTGGTCTATTTAAATAGGGATTTCTTAATAAAAGAATTTGAAATCAAGATTCAAAGAATCTCCTTAAAAATGTGGTCAAAAAATAGATCCCATAGCATTTTTTTCTTGTCTAGAGCCTCTCATTATAAAACCATTTATGGATGGAAAACAATATACTAATGTTGTGGTTACATACTTCAAGATGCTAATATATGTAGTATTGGTCTGTAGCTACATTTACTATGTGAAAGTAATGGTAAAATCTTGGTTGCTTATGTAGTCATACATATTAGCACTAAATATGTGTGATGTGAAAACAAAATAAAAATATTCCACGTTGTGACATTATTATGTGATCCTTAGCTTCTTAAAACTTGACAACACTATAAATTTTACTTATAACTAATATAAAGCTATTGTATAATAATCATAAGGCCTACATGCCCATCACCCAACGATTGTCCAATACCTTAAAATTTAGCTTCTCTACATTTCAAGCATTGTCGCAATCACTTTAAAATGTAGTTATTTATTGGGGACCCTTGTTTTGGATATCTTGTTTCTCTATCCTCCTCTCCCTATTTTATTTATGGGATTTATCTCATAACCATACATTATACAATTATGGGGCCCTATAATCGTGCAATGCACAATTCTAGGGTAAGTCCTTGTGACTCTGAGTTTATTTCATCTAGTCCAATACAATACATGTATAATTTCATCTACCCTATTTCAAGTTAATGTTTCCTCACTTTTTTAGTTTTAAATTAGATGTAGGTTACATTCAAATTTATTTTTTAACAAGCTAAAAAACTCTAAAAACCTGCAAATATCTTGTTAGTCCTTGTCAAAGTAAGGATAATATAGCTTTTACTACGGCCAATAATATTTTAACTATAATTAATCATAATTAATCTTTTCACAACATTTATTGTTGTGCTGAATTTAAATTACAAATTTATATGCAAATATTAAATCATCGATAGAGGAAACACATATATAATATAAATGTGACCCTTTAAGATTCGTGAATTTGTTAATTTACCAATTTCATTTGTACACTTGTTAGAGAATATTTCAAAGTCCTATGTGATTGAAAATTCAATGGACATACCACAAATACCAATAAAAAGTACAAACACATGTTAACTAATATTCAGATATTAATTCTCAAATGACAGCGTAATACCTATATTTCCATTATTTTTTTATTTAAGTCTCTCTTTTTAATTAAAAGGATTTTCCTCTAATGTACCATATTTATGGTACATGGCACATCAAATCACATTATTTCAATGCATTATATAACCTAGTAAAAAGATTTTTTTTAATAAATTGTGTTGAAACCGTGGATCAACATGTTTAGATTATCATCTATGATCTGTTATCAGTAAAAATAAATATGTAAGAACAACAAATCAAAGGTCTTTATATAGATGTCCACTGACTTATAAAGCAACCTTCTAGACTACATTTCTCAACATTGTAGTTAGTCTGGTATGTATTTATAATTATATAATATTATAAATACTAAGGTTCCTAAGTATATACTAAAAAAAAATTATGTTCAGTTACAAATAAATATTACCAATGTTAGGCAACTTAATCACACAATCTGGGTAAGACACCTATTACAATTCATTTATTGGTTATGATTAAATATTATTAACATTGGACAACTTAATCACACGGTCTGATTAAGAAAGCTACCCAATGTTAAATAAATATTCACAAACTAAATTTAATTAATTTGATTATATTTAATACACTGTTAAATACATGTCGGCAAACTAGATTTGATTTATCTGGAATTTTCTTAGACAATATTTTCCTACCATCACACAATGTTTTCTTTCAGGAAATAGACCTTAAATATAAATAACAAAAATTATTAATCTAATATTTATAATCTAATGGTTAATTCAATAATCCGAGTTCAAATCTCAGTATGACCTGATGCAGATTTTCCACGAGAATGCTACCTTACTCAAATCTCATGGAGACAATCCCCGAATATGTTAACAAGTATATTTCCCCCAAAAAAAGATGGCCGTGGAAGATGATGGGTGGGACTTGGAATTGGCTATTTCTGCGATTACAGACGTCAAATGCGTCTTCTAATTTGGCTGAGAATTCGAGTTCTACAAGCTTCTAGAATTGAGGTTCTTTTTAATTGCAGAGAAAACTTTTCTTACTCTTTAGCTTATCTTTGGATTCAGTCTCTAAGTATCTCTGTACGTTTTTTGTACTTCTTTCCTGGAACGGAATCTCTTACCATGAACAGGATCTAAATAACGCGGTAAAGAAACAAGTAAATATTCATGCCCTAGCAAATGTTCTAGAACTTTAAATTTAATATCTTAGATGGACAATTTTAGAAACCCAAAAAAATTAAAATGACTACCTTATATGATTGCCCAGCACATAAACTATATTTTCTGGTTCGAATCTCTGTTGCCTTCCCTCTCGGCAACACGACCGGATTGTCGATAATTTGGCGGGAAACTCCATTCTTTAGCCGTGAAATCAAATTCCAATGGCTTACTTCGCAAATGCAATTGTTCATCACAAGGCTATGAAAATCACTTCCTTGGAGACTGAAAATCTATTCTGTATACGGTACAATTATACTGCAAATTTAAGTGAAAATTGTAAGAAAATCAAAGTGAGAATTAAAATTAGAATACTATATAGAAACAATTTCCCTCATAAATAAGCAATTTTACTTCTGCAATGCTTCTCAGTTAACCAACATTTAAGACGAGGCAAAGCAATAAGTAATTTCTAAATCTCTTAGTTAATATAATTATGGGTTTTACAAATTTGTTGGTAATTCATTATTTCATCGTATGAAAACCACTTCTAAATTAATTAGTATCGGTTTAAAATTGTTTTATCTACAAGATTTTGTAAGTAGATTTAATGAAAAAATATATTTTAATGTAGTGATTGTAGTAATGTTGTGTTAATTGTATTAATATAAATTTAAAAAAAAAACAAAAAAACAAAAAAAAAAACACCTACTTATATAATAAGGCAAATAAAACCTAGAAAATTTGGAGTGAATGGAAACACCCCAAAAAACCATTAGTGCCCTCTTCCAAAAATGCTTTTATATGTTCCAAAAAGGTCAAAAACCTTAATATACTCTTCCAAAAATGTCAAGTTCTAATTCAAGAATATGTTTTGCAATAAAAATATGATTTGACAATCATATTTTTTTGTTTCATACTTTCGAAAGTGTTAATGATTTTTTCACATTTTCACATAGATTTATAAAATATTGATCTCCTTCTTCAAAATTCTATGAGAAAAATAATAGATAAATAAATAGAACGTAATTCAAAAATGTATATTATCCTTTAATTATTATCAATTCTTATCTAAAATAATAATAATCAACACTCTTAAATGTAATATATTTACTCAACAATACACAAAAAGTTTGGTGTATTGATGAGGTACAAGTAGTTTGTACTCACCAACTCATATTTCATTCCCATTGAGTATATGAGAACTCTTTCAACAAGTGACCATGTAGACACCTTGAGGTAAGGGTCAAACTTTCCCTTGTAGACGAAGTGGAACACAATGAGGTGCTCTGGATATAGATCGTTCGATGGACATTATAGACCTAGGTCCGCCCACATGTCCCACTTCAAGAAGGTGCTCCCCCATTACTCTAGTTCATAGCTCTAGTATATCAAAAGCATTATCGTAACATTTTTCTTGATAATAGAGTCAATAGCAAAAATTTAAAAAAATAGGAGAGATAATTGGTCTCCTCCATCAAGCCTTAGGATTAAGCTTAACTTTGATGGTGGAGCTAAAGGCAATCCAAGTATGGCGGGTGCCTATGGGACTTTTCGAGATTCTAGGGGAAATTATTTTACTCAAATACATTGAAGTACTTAGCTTCTGCTACAACAATGTTGCTAAAGCCAAATCTCTGTGGTGTGGCCTATCTTTAGCAATACAAAAAAATGGGCTTGATTTGGATATAGAAGGGGACTCAAAAATAATCATTGAAGCCCTCTCGAATGGATCTACACACAATTAGATCTTAAAGAATATTATGGAAGACTACAAATCTTTGTGCAACAATTTGAGGACTTACTCCCCCTTGCACATCTTTTTCAAAAGTAATAAGTTAGTTGATCATATGGCTAATGAAGGTGTAACCCTTAACCACTCAAAACAAAGCCTCCATATGACCAACACACTCCCCAAAGGATATAAGTCTTGGAGGATTACAAAAAATGATTTAAACTAACCACCATATTAATGAGGATCATCATTAATCGATTGAGGTGTGATTTTGAGGATCTATAAAGCATAGGAATTAATTATGAACAATGGAGAATTATGGTTTTAAGGAGGTATGAGTATCGTGTGTGTCTCACATGTTATTTACCTCCTTCCACTCTCCACTTTAGGCATTCTACACCCTTCTCTACTTTATGCCCCTGGCTCTGCTAAAATTTCATCACTGGTGACATGGATTCGAAAGGTTCTGGCAACAAGCTTCCCAAGTAGGACAAAGGTAAGGCTTCTATTGTTAATCTAGTTAATGCTATGAATAATAGTTTGCTACATAACTATTCCTTAAAATATGTCCATTCCTCCTTTTTGGGCCTGGTGAATGATCTAAAGCTCTACCATATGCTAGACTTGGGCTCCCTCCTAGATAAAAAGCCCTGCTTTACTACACATGAGGCTCTAGATTTTTGGCAAAAAACCCTACTTGAAGGTGTGAAGGGTGAAAAGTTATTGAAATGGATGGCTACAAATCTGTTTCATGCCCAGCTTACTTCTCATCTTAGATCTAGTTCCTCGATGGCTTTTGTAGAGGTGGTGATCAAAGGTATAGAAGATAAAGGTCAATCTAATGCTCACTTGGACACCCTCAAAGTTACTTAGCTAATTGGAATTCAGACTATTCTCTTTAGTGCTAGTAATTCTCATATAGTTCATGAAGATGTGGATCATTTCAATCATTTGATGGACACCAAGGTTGATAAAATTTAGACTCTGATTAAGGAAATAGTTGAAGATAACATCCTGCAGCATAGGAAAGTAAAGGCAATCTATGAGAGGTTGGGAATTAGGCATGACACTTTGAAAATTAGTTTGGCAAGATCCTTGGCTGCTATCAACCTAAAAGAACAAGTTCATAATGTTAGTAATAATACTAATATTATTATCTCTGATGAAGAATATCTTTTGTTTCTTTGTAGCTCTGAGTTTCTTACTCTAATATAACTTTGATACTCTAACTGTATCTACCTAGTCCTAGCAAAGTTTTTGTAAAAATATTTTAAATAGACGGGCTTTGCCCTTTTTTTGACTTATCAAAATATATATATATATACTTAAAAATATAATGAGTGTATGATCTAGTCCATATAAATGTTCACACTAAAATGAATGTATGGAAAAAGATTAAATTCTTTAAATTTTCTTGAGTTCTACTCTAAATACTTAAATTAACAACTCCAAGGACTTCAAATTTTAGCATGAAAAATTATCACATTTTTTAAAATTGCTTTCTTTATATGTTGATAGTTATTATTTATTGTATGCTACTAAATGTTTTATGGTCAATTCTTCAGTTTGATGTTCCTATGGAGTTCAAATATTTTGAAAAAAAAAATTGTTCCTCTCCATGCAACTAAGTTCAACTACCTAGCAATTATTCTTTTAACCATTATTGTTAAAAATTAAAATCTTTACTTCATTGTTTGTTATTCAATCATTTTTTTCCATATATAAATTTAAATTTTCCATAGGTCATTTGATGTCTTTTTATAATTTTTTTAATATTGAAAAATAAAATCACTTTGTCGGAACCTTTTCACTTAATTATGTATATTTATTTTATAATAGTGAAAAGTTTTATACATGGGTAGATGGAGAAGTGAATTTTATAGTGGTATTATATTCAAATTCAAAGGCTTATTTTTATATTACATGGGTTTAATCAAAGACATAAACAAATATAATTTATGATTATATAAGTTATAAAGTGTGGGCCTCACATCTAGTCGATAATATCCAAATGTTACACTCTCCAATTCCATTTTATTGGATTTTTTTTATTACACACTTAATCTTTTGTAATAAAAACATAATCACTGGCTTTAATAAATTGTAAAATGTTTAATTATTAATTTTTTAATTTTAATTTTTAATTTTAATTTTTTTAAATTTTTATTTACTATTGGTCATCTCATATGTTCTATTAGTACAATGTAATATTTACTCATAATTATTATTAATATTCAAGTTATAGATAATCCTCTTATTTATATAACATGGATAATTGTGCATAATTCTCAATCATGTGAATTATGAAAACATTTTGAAAAAGAACTATACACTCTTGATGATAAAAAACAAAACTAACATAAGTGTTAAGCAAATTCAAAATCCAATAATAAGTAAAATAATATTAAATTTGTATTTTCAAGTTCAAATTATTGAATCAAGCATACATTATAAAATTACACACAAAATCAAACACAAACAAGTCTCAATACAAAGACATGGACTAGCTATTATGTTGCCCTTATTTTTAATGCATTTATTTATTTTTTAACTATTTGTTTAAGTTAGACATTATTGGCATATTTTTTCACTTTTGATGGTTTCTACCCCTCTTCCCATTCCCTCAATGCTCACTTTCTTTCCCACCTTTATCCTATTTTACGCTCTATCTCCAATTTAAGTGCCTCCAAATATATTGCATCTATTTGAAACACCCAAAATACTTATATATAATTTCTTTAGTATTATCCAAGTCATAGAACACTCAATCACTTGGTCCCAGCTTCTTTGCTTTTAGTCATTCATGTTATTTTACACACCAATAAAGCAATACTTTGAATTCAACTATATATAAATACACTCTTAAGAATTGTACTTCTTTTACACCAAATATGACACATGAAATTATTAGTATTATATAGAGCACTCATAATTATTCTAAGAAAATATCAAACAATCATTAGAGTATTTATCATTGTATGAAGCTAGTATTTCCCATTGAAATTATGATGTGGTATTTAAATTATATTGTAAATGATGATTTTCATGACAAACTATGGTTTTCATTATTAATTTTGTTTATTATTGATAATATGAATTCATATTTATCATACCATAGAAGTATCATAATGTATCTAGTTTATGTGTAGTGACAATGATAGTAATTGTAGACACTAAAATTTAATCAATAAATATTTGACGATACTTGTTTTTGACATATTTATTTTTCCTAGCCAATTCAACATTATGATCATCTACAATCTTGAAAAAATCATTCAAAGTCTTAAAATTACTAAGAACATCTTCCAAACGTCCTTATTTCATTCATTTTCATCCTTATCTAGAAGATACTTTATTATCACTCTTATTTCATAAGCTTATGTTATTTTAGGACAAGTCCATACTAGGTAGACAAGGGCACACTACTTACATGTCCAATAGTGAAGGCTTGTCTCTCATGCTCTAATGTTTATCTTTTCAAAATGACACACTTCCTAATGGATTTCTTACACATATCCATAGATTGGTTATCAAAAACATTCAAAATATTTCTTTATAAAATCACATCAAGGGTCACACTTGAAATGACTTGGTAATCTCTTACAAGGCATCTATATTTTTTATTTCAAAAATATCTATTTTTTTAGTAAAGATCCATGTTACAATTTTACTTAAATTGTATAATCTTTGGTCAAGTTTGACATTGTTTGTTGTAGGTTGAGGGCATACCTTGTCAAGCATTCTAATCAAATTTTCTAGTTACATTCATATGATCTTTCTTAGATGGATAACTAAATCAACCTAAGGACCTTTGGGATATGTAGGCAATACCTAGTCAACAAGAGTTTTTCTAAGAATAGCATGACCATTCCCACGACCTCCATTTTTTTCCCTTTTAATCTTATTTTATGTACTTGTGTAGGATTAGGGTTATGATATTACAGGTTTTTTACACATCAGTTTAGACTCCAAATAGAGACATTTCATGTAAAAACATAGGATAAAACCCCCATATTTTCAAATCTAATGCACAACCTAATAAAAAAAATCATAGTAGATAAAAATCAACACATTTCACTCATGTCTACCTCTTATATACTTTCCCAACTGACACATTTGAGCCACTATTTTCTAATAAATTCAAGCACACGAGGTTTGAATTATCTAATATATGTCTTTGGTGACATCAAAAAATAATTTAAATTTTGTTTTGCAGTAGTCAAATTGAGAATATTACAATCATACTCTTATTATTAACATTTGGTTGATGCATTGCTATATGTAGCATATTCATATAGAGATGTATTATACGAGACATTATGAGTCCTAAATTTTATTTTATTTTTATATTTTTGTTGTGAAAATTTATTAAATGATATAATTTTTTTAATTATACATGTAAGCATCTTACAATGGTTTCATTTATATTTCTTTAAAAAAATATATCCTTTACACAATTTCCATCGCAAAACTATAGTGTGATTCAATAACATAAATGTTTGGCACTCATAATGCTTCATATAACGAATCTATTAATGTATTATGTTATCTAATGATTAAATTTAGTGGTTGACCCTACCTATCATTAAAAAAATTGATGACGATTATTTATAAAACATTGACCTTCAAATTTTAGTATAGTTTATAGTAGGATAAAGAAACATTAAATATAATTTACATATTTATTATAGTCTTTTAGAATTTTTTATGGTATGTTCAAATTTTACCTTGAATTTTTTATGGTTTAATAAATTAATTAATTTATGTTTTATGTCTTAAAAGTAAAAATATAGCCAATCAACCATCAAATTTAGTACTTGTGACTAAAAATTATTTTTGTCATGTGAAATTTATTACCATGGTGTAGGCACCTAAAATGACATTTAATAATAACTAATTATATTATTTTTAATGTATTCATTTATTTATTAACTATTTATTTAAGTTGGACATTATTGGCATATTTTTTCACTTTTGATTGTTTTAACCTCTTATCAAGGCCTCAATGCTCGCTTTCTTTCCCTCCTTTCTCCTGTTTTATGCTCTATATCCAAAGTGCCTCCAAATCTATTGCATCTATTTGAATCACCCACAATACTTCTAGATGATTTATTTAGTCTTAGTTAAATCATAGTGCACTCAATCACTTGCTCCCTCCTTGTTTGTTTTTAGTTGTTTATGCTAGTTTACACACCAATAGAGTACTACTTTGAACTTAACTATATATAAATACACTCTAATAATTTTAGTTCATTTACAATAAAGATGACACAAGAAATTATTATTATGTATAGAACTTACAATCATTTTACAAATATTTTTTAAACCCTAAATTAGACATGGATCCTAATGAGATAGATAGGGTTAAGAATATAGAAATGAATGAGCACAAGTGGAATAAATGGATATATAGTAGGATAG
This sequence comes from Torreya grandis, assembly GCA_037957365.1. Lineage (NCBI taxonomy): Eukaryota > Viridiplantae > Streptophyta > Pinopsida > Cupressales > Taxaceae > Torreya > Torreya grandis. The sequence continues at coordinate 893,253 of JARHVA010000007.1, read as the reverse complement.
TTGATTACAAAAATTAGATAGAATATATACTAAATTTATTATATTGAGACATACTAAAAGTAGGAAACACAACTATGCTAGATATTATAATGATAATGAAAATAAGATACTTAGCTAGTTTTGATGCTAATACAGATATAGATCTAAAATTGTTAAGAAGAAAACTGGAGCCATATTCATGGAGATTATCGATCAGTGTTACTTTAGAAACATCAATTGTATAGGAGACAATCATTGAATATGTTAACAACTATATTTCACCCAAAATAATGGCCATGGAAGATAATGGGTGGAACTTGGAATTTGGCTATATATATGATGACAGATGTGTTAGATGCGTCATCTTCTAAGTTGGCTAAGAATTTTAATTTTACAAACTTTTAGAATTGAGCTTATTTTTAATTGCAAAGAAAACTTTTTTTATTCTTAAATAGTTTATATTTGGATTTAGTGTCTAAGTACTTATGTACTTCTTTTCTACTTCTTCCCTAGATCATAACCCCTTACCATGAACAAAATCTAAATAACACTATAAAGAAACAATTAAAATTCAAGCCTTAGAAAATGTTCTAGCACTTTAAATTTCATATATTAGATGGACAAGTTTACAAACCCAAAAAAAAATTAATTACTAACTTGTATTTCTTGATGGGAATTATCCCATTAATGGTGATGAGCCAGAGGCTCAAAAATGTGCAAAGCACAGAGATTTCAGTCGATCACAATAATTTATTATTCATTCAAAAATACAATACATATATAGGGCAAAAATTTCTTAAAAAATAGGAGATAATATTTGTCTCTTAAATTACTCACTCAAACTCTTAATATCTCTCTCCGTATAAAATCTATGTGAGATAATATCTCACTTACAAATTTATTTATAGTGCTTCACATTAGTTTATTCTATCACCCTCCCCTATGTGAACTCATGGACGTCAATTTCAATCAATATTGCATCCGTACAATATTAAAAACTCTGATGACAAGTTAACTCCTGATACTTATGACATATCTATCAATAAAATTTACTATGAAACTTTATATTAAAGTTATATACTTATCTAAAATGACATTTAAAATAAAAGTAAAGATTTAACTTATTGCTTAAAAACAAGTTTACTAATAATGCTAAAGACTTTTAAATCGACTTGACTTAATAAACTGACTAATTCTCTTAAATCTACGACCCAAAAGCCTAAACATTGAAAGAGTCAACTATATTTAAAGACTTTAACAATAAAATATTAGTCTATTATCTTTAACCTTATCCTTCACGGGAATGAATGCAGAGACAATGGAGGATCAGGTTCACCAAAAGAGAGATGCTGATGATCAGGTTGAAGGAGAAGCCACAGAATGTATAGATCTGTGATCTTCGAGCTGTGATAAGAGAATATCCTAGCTTCAAAATGGAGGTATGACGCCGAGAATTCATAAAGAGATCCTAGAGCAAGATATTGACAAAGAAGGTTTGAGAATATCAACTTCCTCATAGAATATCATTCATCATAAATTAAATACATATTGCAATACATAGAAGAGAGGTAAAGTTTGATGGCGGAAAGGAGAACAACATGGAGATTTTTATCTACTCGTGGATTGGGAATCGAGTCTCAAATCTCTTCCTGCTGCAAATTTTCTTTTTTATCACCATGAACAGATGATGTCGAGTGTTGCATCCAATATGGATGCCAAATTCGATCCACAAACAAATGTAAAGAGAATATAGGCAGAGTACAGGTTTGAAGCCGATCCCAAAGAGATAAATCGACCTTTCCTAATGGACTCTGATCTATTGCACAGAACAAAGCCGAGGCGAGGGACAATGCCACTGAGCCAAAATTCAATGTAGGGATTCTGCAAGGACAGATCTATGTATAGAATGTATGAAAAATGTTAAATCTGCACGGCACGTGGTCTGCACTGCTGTCCCAATGTCAAATTTGATGAATGGCCTTTCGAATGAATAGAATTTCAAATATGTTCTGCATTCTAAAATTCTTATTATGAACAAGACTTGAAATTTGCAGAGAGGTCCAGGATGGAATCTGCTTTGATACCACTGATGGGAATTATCCTATTAATGGTGATGAGCCAAAAGATCGAAAATGTGTAAAGCACAGAGATTTTAGTCAATCACAATAATTTATTATTCATTAAAAATACAATACATATATGGAAATATTTTCCTAAAAAATAAAAGATGATATTTATTCCTTAAATTACTCACTCAAACCTCTAATATCTCTCTCCCTATAAAATCTACGTGAAATAATATCTCACTTAAAAATTTATTTATAATGCTTCAGATTAATTTATTCTATTATGTCTGCCTTGCACATTAAATATATTTTCTTGTTCAAAACTCTGGCATTCTATCTCAGAAACTAGATCGGATTGTCAATAATTTGGAGGGCAACTCCATTCTTTAGCCCTCAAATCAAAATTTAATGGCTTATTTCACAAATGCAATTGCTCATCACAAGGCTCCCTATCATCAATGAATATAACTTTTTTCAAGGTTATGAAAATCTATTATGTATACGGTATAATTATACTTCAAACTTAATTGAAAATTATAATGGAAATCAAATTGATAATTTAAAATATAATAGTATATAGAAACAATTTCCCTCATTAATAAGAAATTTTATCTTTGCAATGTTTGTCAATTAACGAACATTTAAAATGCGTTGAGGCAATACATAATTTTTAAATTCCTTCACTAATATAAACATGGTTTTTACAAATTTTCATTGATATTCCCAACATGGGCAATTCACGACCAATATTAACATTCTTATGGTCATTCCAAAAACTACCTCAACTTCACCTTAATTTTTTTGGCCATGCGTCTAATCATGGAAATGAGTTGAATATTAAATATTTGATGCTTTCACAGTCCATATGATTACTGAAGTTTTTCTAAACAACGGGACCTTAGTAGAAGCTCATTCTGATAAGTCTTAATGACCTTTGTAGAAGCTCATTCTGATAAATCTTAATGACCTAATAATAAATATTATTATAAATAAAAGTACTATATATTAATAGTAACTTGTATATTACAATAATATTCAACAATATTTATATTATAAATATTTAATAAATTATTTATATGATATATTATATATTATTATAATATTTTATATTTATAATTAATATATAAATATAGATTTTATAATTTTAGTGTCTTGTCTCCATGTCAACAACATTACATTATAGTGATGATTCGAACCACACATCAAAT
>JARHVA010000007.1:792500-882500 GCA_037957365.1 Torreya grandis | reverse complement strand
ACCAATGCATGAATTGATGACAACAAATAATGATAATGAAGGATGAGATATGATATATTGATTTGGATAGAGTGGATAGTTGACTATATTGATGTGAGTGCAAATGATTATGAAATATGAGATAGTGAAGATAATGGATAATCATAGAAAATGACATGATTGTGTCCAAGATGACCTCAAACACCCCATGTGATTGAGTGTTTACTACATAGTCTTAGAAGACCTTAGGTTGATGTAGTTCTCCCTAAGAGGTAATATTGATAAGAGAGGATAGGATAGACTATAGTATAATGGTGATGCATTCTTAGATATGTTAGTTATTATGTAAAATATATAACTCAAATGTTAGATTTGATGGTTTGGGATGTTGATGATTATATAGATGATAGATGAGTCATTATAACCAATCCATCTTACCACAATATATGTATGCCAAGTCATTGTAACCACTGAGTTGAATTAGGAATAATGTTTAATATGAGGATCATTGAACATAAACATTGCACTCCATAATGCTAGTTAGAATGATGAAATCGAGGAAGCATTGCCTAAACATCCTCCCTCAATGCTAAACTAGGATAATATACAAATGAAAGTCTCTGAATAAGTGGACTAAAATATGGTGATAAGTGACCATAAAGACTGGTGGGGATACCATATTGGTGTCACTACTCAAAAAATTTCCAAGAATTCTAGTGAGACATAATAATCCTCATATGAGTTCAAAAAAATAAAGTGTATGAATAAGATACCCATGTACAAATGAAAAATATATAAAATTTAGATAAATTATCTTAATAATATGGTCCTAGTGGTGATGGGAGAGATTGGTAATTAAAATAGTAAAAGGGCGCACAAGTTAAGGTACACATTCATGAAAGTAGACTAGGATATAAAAATAAACCCCTCATGGCACTTTATAATTTAATAAAAATACAATATATTCCAAAAAATATCAAATGAAATTAAGTAAAATATTGTATACATTAGAATATCTTCAAAAAAGGAGACTATTGACCTGTCAAATAAGTCAACACAAATAAAAGAGTTGCTCTTAAAATAAGGGAGCAGTATGCAAACAATGAAGCTAAAAGTATAGGAACCATGTTGGTAAAATCCTCTTAGATAATTTTGATGTCACCACAAGTGATCTAAAATCCATCTTAAATTAATAGTAATTGTGCATTAATATTCCTACATAGGAGTGGGTGAAAAAATCTACAATGGTAAAATGTGAGGTGACATCTGAATCTATGCCAAGTTGATCATGTTTGATAATCTCAAGTTTTTCAAGCCTAATGAAAGGTGTAAGTGTCTCCATAGAATAATTCAAGGTGCTAATAAATGGACCTTGAGGATACATGACACAAACTAAAAATGTGTCAAAGTTTCAATGTGCAAACTAGAATAGATCATGACAAGGGTTGATGGAAGAGCGTAGAAAATGGTGAAAAAGCTATCATACATCCACAATGGTAAAATATAATGTAACATCTAAATCTATGCCAAGTTTATCATATCTAAAAATATTAGGTTTCTAAAGCCTAATGGAAAATGCAAGTGTCTCCATAGAATAAGGCAAGGCACTAATAAATAGGTCTTGAGGAGACATGACACTAACTACAAGTGTGTCAAAGTGCCAATATGAAAATTAGAATATAAATGTCATAGGCTGATGAAAAAGTCTATAAAATGGTAAAAATATATCATGTATGTAAAAACACACTTAAAATCATCAACTACCAAAAATGACAACCTATAAAGCACATGCAAAGGGACATTAGACTCAACCAAAAATGCATCCAAGATAGTGCAAAGTGCAATATTGGATGAAGAAGCAAATATTCACAGATACAAGAAGGTATACAAGGTTGAAATAGAAAACCTCCATTATTATTACATTAGCCACCCACCCTTAAATTTGGCATTTTATTATTTTAGTGCAATTACAATGAAAATAATACCAATAGAATTGACATTGAAAAAATGCAGTTTTGTAAAGAATGGCACTCAAAAGTTATTATAATTCCCATTTTTCATCATTAATGGACCAAATTGAATAATATTTCATAAAATTTAAATGGACTAAGGACCAAAAATAACTTACCACTTCATTAAAATGTGGGTAGTGGGATTTGATTCCAAGACCTCCCATGTGACAATGGTCTACCAAAAAATAATTACCACTTCACCTATTGCTTAGTTTGAGAAATTAATTTAAAATTTTACTTTTAAAACACTTTTCAAGTTAAAAGCAGATAAAAACAACATATAAATATGAAAAATATGATATTTGTGAGGAAGGTCTAGTCCTATCCATGGTCTTACATTGCAACTCATAAAAGAGGAAACCAAGGGGGTACCAAAAGTAAAAATAAAGAAGAAAAAGATAATATTTGTGAGGAATTATAGGTCTTATCCATAGTATTACACTATAATTCACAAAATAAAAACCCAAGTGAGTGCCAAAAAAGTATTGAAAATTTAGAAAATGATGAGGATAAAATAAAATCATGAGGAAGACTAGGTCCTATCCACGGTTTTGCAATGAAACTCATGATAAAGAGAAAACCAAAGGATCAAAAGGAAGGACTAAGGTTTGTGAAAAGAGAGAATTGTTTCAGAGAGTGAGACCCATGCAAGTATCCTACAAAAAGTGTTAAATAGATAGCATATAGAAAGCATGATAATAAGGGGGAGATCTATATTAATGTCTATTGAGATATCAATGTTGATCATGTGAGACACAAGCCTATGTGTCTTAGAAGGTTTCTTGAAGTTGAATTAGTTTGGTATCATGTAATGTAGAATAAGAGTGGAAATCACAATATGCCCTAATTTATCATTACAAGTAGGGATGGGCGTCACAAGATGCCTCAAAGTCTAAAGCGACACATGGGTGGGCATCACAAGATTCCCCAAAATCTAAAGTAATATGTGGATAGGCATCACAAGTTGCCTCAAAGGAAGAAAAGATAAGAAGAAAAGAATACCATAGATAGTGTGTAAATGGATTAAGTTTATCCAAGAATATTATAATAGGGTATTTCATGGTGTTTTGAATAAATGAATATAATTTTAATCAAGAAAAAAGGGAAAGTAGGGTTAGAGAACTAAGTTGGCTAGACATAGAAAGAAGTCAGCGAGACAAAGAAATAGATCAGCTAAATAAAATAGAAATGTCAACAATTAAATACATAGTCAATTGGGTTGACAATGTATTGTTAAAAAAAGGTTAAGAAGAGTATAGAGTCAACTGGGTCAACTATGTGTTGTTGAAAAAAAGATAGAATAGATAGATAAGAGACACAGTCATATTAGTTAACTATGTACTATTTGCAAGAAGAAATATAGGGCTTGTAAGAGACTGTATCAACTAGAACGATAGTGTTCTAAAACAAGGTAAAATTTTGAAATATAAATGATACAAGAAATGGAAGAAAATAAATAGTTAGATCAATGTGATTGATCCAATTGGGGCACACAACATAAAACCTTACACCAATATTGATCAATGCAAGTTTTTGCAATAGAACACTCAATTATTAGAGAGAAAGTAGTCAAGTAAAAATTAAATGCTAACTAAGTGGCCACCTTGAGTGTTTTTAAATTTTTATAAAATGTTGTTTTAAGTGTGATGGAAAAGTTGGATAAAAATAGGGAACTAGAAAGTAATCTATGAATAGTTTAAGGATGTTTAGGCTGAAACGGATCTATGTTGACAATGGCACTAGCTTGGTATTAGGGCCTACCCTCTCACTTCACAATCTCGTAATGATAAGGGTCTCAGGTGATTTTATAATATATATCACTTATCACATATTTATACTTATCCAAAAAACCAAGTTGGATTCTCCCTTGGTGATGAAATCCAAGTAGGTAGGCCTTAGAAACATAAGTGTTAAATGTGTTTTAAATATTATGTGATTTGGTATTGTGTGCAAAAGAGAAAATAGTTTAACTAAATGGTAATTCAAAAAATCACCTATTTAGAATATGTGAGTGACTCTAAACATGAAAATAGATGAAAATGAAAGTTTGAATTAGTTAATAGAAGATAGTTATTGATTCTCAAATTTAGAATAGTATAGTGTCAGTTCAGATGATACTATATGCAAATAGTACATAATAGATTTGACTAGGTATCTACTATTCTGTAGAAGCAAAGGTCTTAAATAATAGAGTAAAACAAGTCAAATTAATCTCTTAAACAAAAAATAGTCTACATAACTCAGTTGACTAGGTTCATTTAGTTGGTTGTAAGGTTGCACTTTTAAAGACTATTAACTTGCATAAAATAGAACTAGAATGAGATACTGAAGTGATTTAGAAAAGAAAGAGAGGAACCTTCATAGATTTGAAGATGATTAGGGTTGTAAATTTTATGTTTAATTGACTTTAATTTTGTTTTCAAATTTTACAAACTAAATCAATTATTTGACCCAATTCTACAAAGCCCTATGTGTTGAAGGAGAATAAGATGACTAAGTGGACCTGTTTGACCTAGTTTATTGTTCTATATACTGGTAGAGAGACTAAGTTGACCTATTTGACATAGTTTTTTGATCTAAATGATGTTAGAGAGACTAAGTCAACATGTTTAACCTACTTTTTTGATATAAATGTTGGTAGAAAGACTAAGTTGACCTGTTTGACCTAGTTTGTTTATTTAAGACTAAATAAAAATATTGTGTCAACCTATTCAATCTAATAAATTATATCTAATGATTACCTACATAGAAAGAACAAAGTTATTTTGATATTACTATGTGTTAAACTTATGCAAAAAAAGTTATAACTATACCAACATGTTTGATATATTATCGTAAACATAGAAAAAAATAATATGATAGAAATGAAAATGTGAAAGAAAAATTACATTAGTTAGATTCATAATGAATTCAATAAAATGTATGCAATGAAAAATGCATTAGATCTATAAATCAATTCTATCTCAAAGAAGATAAATCCTACTTACACTTTTTATGAAAGATACATTAGATGATTGGAATCATGACCAATATGAATCCACTAGACCTAACCAAAGAATCTCCTACCAAAATTAATATCACTAGGGAGGGTTCCAAATACTCCACTCAAGCAAAACTATATAATACCCCTAACTAGGTCCTATGTTTTCATATTCACTAAACTAATAATAAGTAAAGTAAAATTCTCATCTAGTGTTCACCAAGGCTTTTGGCATAAATTAGGGGTAATAAACATGAAAATAAACATGCATAAGATAATCCTAATTAATCTATATATAGTTAAAACTCTAATACATGGAGAAAGATACTTTTATTTACTAAAGAGAGGAGAAAAGTTAGAGATACTTACCTTGAAGATGAACCCATCAAGACTTAATCTCTCCCTTATCCAAAGGTGATTTGTAAGAGTTTTTTCTAATTTTTAAGGATCACTAAGAAAGGACAAAGCATTTAGGGCTTCTCCATAAGACAATTTTTTTTCCAAGTATAAATCCTAAGCTAAGACTCCTCAAGTAGAATGATAGAAGAGCAGATTATAAAGAAACACAAATGAATAATTAACTCTTTTTGTCTCTCTAAAATTGGTGAAATGAATGTGTTTATATAGGTAGATCTAACCCTAAACCCTTTCAAAAGTTTAGGTTGACAAGGTCAACCCAATCAACCCAGTATCATAATTGAAAAAAATAAACTAGGTCATGGACTAGGTCGACCCAAGGCCGATCTAGACCCTAATAAGTTTTTTCAATAAGAACACAAGGTTGATGTATATGAATATGTAATGTAAAGTGTCACAAGGAGGTTTTAGTTTAGGGAAAGGCTAATGAAGGTGGTAAAAGACTAGAGGAGGGTGGAAAATAGGAGGCAAAGATTAGGGAACTATTTTTAAGAGATGGTTGGATTAATAACAAGTGGTAGTAAGGGACAAAAATCTTATGAAACACCAATGGTTTTTCTGCCCCTCACCTAGTGTACCCTTTAGGATGTGCACTCAAAGAGATTGAGACTCGTTGGATTTATGAAAAATAGAAAGCATCAATAATTGATAATGTTTGAAAATATTATGTGTATATAAGGATTTTAATATCTAACAAGGAGAGCATGAAAATGGGCTATGCATACAAGAACATTAAAATGAGAGAGGTAAGGCAACACAATTAGAATAACAAGTGTCATGATATGGCTTTAGTACCTACTACTAAGAGCAATTTTTATGGGTAATATGGTAATAAAGAGAACAATAAAATAAATATGAAAATATAAATCTTCCTTGATTACTTTTTTATTGTCTCTAAAATTTCATGTTATAACCCCATTGGGTTTAACTCAATTAATGGTAATTTTTTTTAAAAGCTTTACTTAATAATCAGATCAGATTATCCATAAAAGATTAGTTAATATGATCTTTAACTAAATGTATATTTTCATAAAGAATATGTTATGATTCATTTAGATAATGATTAGATTAACAAATACAACATAATTACAAATATAGTCCATCTTAATTATATAATTGTTGAATTAATAACAACTCAACCAACTGGTAAAAGTTAATATAATAATACTATATAATTAAAAGTAGAAAAATTGTTGTTCATAAAGTACAATAATATAATGATTATACATCATATTGAAATATAATAAGTACAAAGTTCCACATAGTCAATGAGTGGCCATAAAATCATTATGCATATATACTAAAATCATGAGTAAGAGTCTTTATGGACTGATTGTTGGAGGAGAGGGAGAGCATCATCAGAGTGATTTTTAACACCAACCATGTACCATAGATCTCCTACATAATGTATAATTAAAATTTATCAGATCAATTAAAATTTCATCTGTGGAGATAATTTGTCCCAAATATTCCACTTTTATCTATAAAAATGCATATTTAGACAACTTACCATATAGTTTGTGCTTCCTTAAATGTTGCAAAACCAACTCCAAATGTTGTAGATGATCTTCCTCATTCTTATAATAAATAAGTATATAATTCATAAACACTAACATAAAGTGATCCAGATAGTCCGTTAAAATATTATTCATAAGATTCATGAATGTTATCACAGCATGAGTTATTATACTACTTTAAGAATATCTTATTCTAAAATCCTCAGTTAATGATATCCCACTCAAATACATATATATATCTTCAATAATATTTTTGTCTAATACACCTAATCATAGATCATCAATGTGAGGCAATGGATACTTGTTCTTGATTATCACTTTGTTTAACATCCTATAATAAATACATAGGTCAAGAGTATCATCCTTCTTCTTGAGGAACATAGTTGGTTCACCACATGGTGACACACTTGGTCAAATCAACCCTTTATATAATAATTCATGTATTTGAGCCTTCAAATCAACCAATTTTTTATTCATCATCCTATAAGGTGCCTTAGATTGTAGTTCTAAACTAGATATCAAGTCAATTGAGAAATTAAACTCTCACTTAGGTGATAATCCTAGTAATTCCTTAGGAAACGCATCCTTAAAATTCCTAAGAAAAGGATAGTTCTTAATGGATGACTCTTTTCCTTCTTTCATATCATTTATTTCAATAATAAATTCCTAACATATTTTTATTTGAGCCTTCTTAAGTTGAATTATAGAAATTTACCTAAGTTTTAACTCCCTTTTCTTTATCTTAATCTAAGTCTAATTCTCAAAATTATCTTGATATTCTAGATTTTTTAGATAAAAATCTACCTTTGCTTTATGCTTAGCAAGTCAATTCACCACTAAAATTACATCATATGACCCTAGTGGAGCTACATAAAGATATACAATAATAGTGAATTTAGGCAACTCAATCTCAGCTTCAACTAAACACCTATCTAATTTGACCTTAACATCATTCGTATATTGCACTGACCATGCATTTTCCATTGAAATAGCTTTACTAAAGAACTTAGAAAGCATACATGGAGAAATATAACACTCAGTAGCTCTATTATCTATCAAAATAAAAATAGATTGACCAAAAAATATTACCTAAAATCTTGATAGGTGAATCTCAAAAATCAACTTGATGATTGTCAATCACCACATGGATTCTCTGTTGGAAGTTCCCTTACTATGCAATACTCTTGGCTTTGCCTTTAGACTCTCCCTAAGTACATTCCCTAGCAAACTGATCACATCCATAGATGAAATATCCACCACGTGGTCTTTTCCTTTCTAACTATTGGTTGTCCTTAAACCTAAAATTGAAGCCACCATTCATTTTATTTCTATTTGATAAGTTACGAAACTTAGTATTCTAGTTCTTGAACCATTTTTTGGAATTCTTGTTGCTATTTTAGTTATTTTTTTAAAGATTCAGTTTGGAACCTCTAAATTTTTTTTAAAACTTCTCTTTGACCTAAGCAAGAGATTTTAGCTTAAACTCATGCTTAACTACCTTATTAAAAACTTGATCCAAATTAGATGGCCCATGTATGTATACCTCACATCTAATTTCAAGTTTTAATCTCATAATGAACTTTCAAATTCAAAACCTTTCATCTACCTGATATTGAGGAATATATTTTGAGATATTGGTGAACTGCTCTCAGTACTCATTCACCAAAAGATCCCCCTACTTTAGATTTTAAAAATATATCAACTTATGATCAAAATATAGATAAGGAAGTCATTGTGACTTGAATAATGTTAGAAACTTCTCCCAAGTTGTGGTGGTAGACTCAAGGTTCATCTCAAGATTCTTATTCATCCACCACATTATTGCTTCTCTAGAAAGATGATATGCTCCCAAAACTACTTTAGTAACTTTCAAGTAGTTTCATATCTTGAAATACTTTTCATTTCCATCAACCAAGCTCCATCATCATCCCCGACTATACTTCTATCAAACTTAGGAGGATTTACCTTCTTCATTTCTCTTACAAGTAATGTAGCTACTCAATCCCTAACATCTTGTTGAACCTCATCATGCCTATGCTCTTATTGATCATCTCAATGAGATTTTTTATTAACAAGGTACTCTTCAGCCTCTTCTTGATTGACTTATTCAACATACCCATTCACTTCCTACTCTAAGGTCATAATTTAGTCCCTAGTTTCATGCATGGTAGCAAGAATCTAATTCAACTTCAAAGCTTTCTCTGCTAAAAATTAGTTTAGATCTACTAGATGGTTGCTTTTTAAATTACCCTCACCTCCAAGTCTACTATGCACCATTATCCTTTTTAATTAATAATATAATGTAAACATGTTAGTGGACTCATTAAGTTCTAGATTTTGAGCCTCAGCTCTAATACCATAATGATATAACCCCACTGGGTTTAACTCAATTAATATATTTTTTTTAAACCATTACTTAATAATCATATTATATTATCTATAAAATATTATTTAATATGATCTTTAAATAAATACATCTTTTCATAAAGAATCTATTATGATTCATTTAGATACTAACGAGATTAACAAAGATAATAAAATTAAAAATATAATCCATCATAAATGCATAACTATTGAATTAATAACAACTCATCCAATTGTTGAAAGTTAATATAATAATACTATACCATTAAAAGCATCCAAACTATTATTCATCAAGGACAATAATATATTGATTATAAATCAGAGTGAAATATAATAATTATAATGTTCTACAAAACTAATGATTTTCCATAAACTCATTGTGTAAATATACTCAAAACATGAGTAAGAGTGTATATCGACTAACTGCTAGAGGAGAGGAAGAGCATCATCAAATTATTTTTCACACCAACCGTGGACCATATATCCCTTGCACAATACCAAACTAGGGAATGGCCCTCCCTTCATAGATGAGTATATGATAATAGTATAGATATCAAAAATTTAATTAGAATCTATATATTATAAGATTCTAACTACGTACAACATATCATAAAGAATTTTATTTCTAACATAACATCATGCATACATACATATAATCAAATAGTTGAAATGATAATGTTAACTATAAACATTACTTTAGCCAAATTTTTAATATAGTTTAATGATCCATTAGATCAATCATAATCACACATACACACTCAATCAAATTTTATATAATCTAAATATTAAAGCCTCTAATTATATGCATGAGAATCCATCTCATAATAATTATCATTAGTGACATTAATACTAGATTTCCAAATAATTTATATACAATAATTCTATGAATTTCTCATACAATTCTAGTATTTAATACTAAAATAATTAAATACAAGGAATATAAAGGAATAATCTCATCTTAAATAATAACTTATTTTCATAAATATATTTCCTAAGTTCCAATACATCCAATGCCAATTTCTCATTAAGGCAATATTGTCTATGAAATTGTTTTCTAACAATCATCATAAAATCTAAGAGTTTATCAATTCCTAATAAACACTCCAAGTTCACATGCATTATAACAAATAAAACAGTTAAATGACTCTCAATAAATTCTAAGCAAATCGACAACAATAACTACAACAATTATTATTTTAATCAATTAATAAATAATTATCTTCACAATTAATAACTAAAACATTGTATTATTAATTAATGATATAAATCCCATTTTCATATGGATATAACATTCACTATAATCAAACATCTAATTGTATATCAAATTATTTGTATAAACATGTATATCTAATATGTCCATTTATATCTATATAGATTCAAAACCTTTTGCCATTTATAACCAAATGGCATACTATATATATATATATATATATATATATATATATATATATATATATATATATATATATATATATATATATATATACGACACACACACACACATGAATTAATCATATAGAATAAACATGTTTATATTTATAGTCCATAATTACTTATATATGTATGTATATATGTTTGACTATTCTATATGATTAATTCATGTGTGTGTGTGTGTGTCGTGTGTGTGTGTGTGTGTATATATATATATATATATATATATATATATATATACACGACACACACACACACATGAATTAATCATATAGAATAAACATGTTTATATTTATAGTCCATAATTACTTATATATGTATGTATATATGTTTGACTATTCTCTTGTATCAATTTTTATACATAAGGAATGAAACTTAATTTAACCTAAACATTTTCATATAATCTAATAGACAACAATCAAATATTTATTAACCATGCTTCACATATCTTGTTGAAAATAAAGAAACCAACCAACTAATATGAGCTTCTCTAATTTATTAGTTATCTATGTATATCCCAGCCAAATGGATACTATACCCATTCAATTACTTTCATAGTTATTAATAACCCTATCAATATATATAACTAACTACATTTTTAAATTTAACTTAGACTTAAATTCACTAACTGAAAACTTACATCTGCACAGTCTATTTAATATAATAATTCCTCAATCATCAATAGTTAAATGTACCTTGTAATACATTCAAATATATCTATAAAAATATATAAATGGTTTATTAAGAATAATTTATATACACAATCAACTTAAAAACTATGGTAAGTCAATTATCAACATTCAACCGTTCCATTATAATTTCAAGCAATTTGACTCTTAGTCTATATTTAATCTTTTATAACATAGTCAATATGTAACCATATCTACTCAACCAACTTATAGAACCTTTAAACAAAGATAATATAATACTTTATAAATTTTTGACCAAAATTGTATATACCTAGTTGACATATAAGTATTTATACACAGTAAAATGATATAACCAAAAATGAACTAAACTTATTTATATGGTTGATGCCTTATCTAAGGGAAAGGAAAATGATAATGTTTATCATTATCAAACAATATTATACATAATTTAACCCTTAGTGTAATAACTCATTTATACCCAACCTTTCTAAAATAGAAACAAAATAAATAAGACAAGTGATTTCCAAGAAAACCCTTATTTTACAAAACCCCAATCTAAACTTATTCCAAGTCGTATGGTTAAGTGAATCACACTGGCCCATCACTAAATTTAAATGAAATAAGTAATATGTAGACACCTCACTATATTTTAATGAATCGAATAACACAAAACCCTATAACTCAGTCCATATAATATACAACAAAATCCAAACCAAAACTATATTCAATCCGTATGGATAATGAACTCACAATCATTTTCTTGTACTTGTTTTGACTCAAAGTTACTAAAAATAGTATGCCATCAACTCATAATTAACTTAAATAGTCAATATAATGAATATATTAACCCTAAATAATAATGTCTTGGGCCATATCAAAAATACTCAATTGTTTTAACAAAAATAACTTACTAAGCCATAACAATATAATACATAGTCAAATAATAACAATGCAAAATAAAACTTATCCATACATCTATTCTAACTTGAGTAATTTTTTTAAAATACAAACCTTATCATTCTATATTTACTTAAAACATGATTAGAGTCATGAGTTTGAATCTGTGAGGGGAAATCCTCCTCTCACAAGGTCGAATCCCTAAACATTACAAAGGTATTTTAAACCTAAACATAAAACTCCATACCCTTTTCTAATTCATTTACCATTTTAAATTAATACATAATCATAGAAAAAATTTCAAGTACAAAACCTACCTCTTAACAATCAAAGTAATATGTCTTCTTCAGCAACCAAAAATTCTCCTTTTCCTTTTTGTTCTTTTTGTTGTCTGCCACAGCGTGCTCTAAATTTCACAATTTTCCTCTTTTTTATTTTATTAGAACATTTCATACATTTTTAAACCCCTAAGATCATGGTGACACCTTCTCTAATACTACCAAAAATAATTTCCATCAATATAGAAAATCCCAACATGCCTTCCAAACTTCCCAGCTCAATTGCTATACTAATAGTCTCCTCCTCTATTTCCTCCAACTCATAGTCAATACTTGCCATGTTAAGCATGGTTTGAATGACCAAACTAAAAAAGACATAATGATGGTTCTAGAGATTAGGGTTAAAATAATAATATGTCAATTAATCATAATAATTATGTTTTTAAAATAATTTGAATGCCCATTCAACTCAAGCATTAAATATTAAATAATTTATGCCATATAACTAGGTAATCCCTTAGGTATTTAAAACTTAAGTTCCCTTAGGTACCCCTTATGTCTAGGTTAGTCATAAAAAAATATTTTTTATATAATGTTCAAACAAGTAATTTTTTTTTTGAAGTCATGTTTATTTATACATGTTCTAACAATGCTTTTCATTCAATGTTGCAGGTACACACCTATAAGATGATATATAATCAATATAAAATAAATTAATCTACATAAAAGAATAAATAATATCATAATGGAAACCATATCATCATCTAGTAAACATTAATTATTATAAAATGAGACTGATTAGTATCAAAACATGAATCTAACTATATCAACCCATTCAAACATAAATTAACTCAACACAATAAAACTTAACATAACCACACATTTTATTGTGCTAAGTGGTGTGTGTTGGGTTCATTATTGATTCTCAACACCTTTAACATTCTCATCTATATCATCCTCCTTGATGATACTCTTCCTTCATATATGATTGGAGAGTATAATTTCTCCTACATCCACTTCATAAATGCAAATGGTAGTTAGCTCATAACCAAGATAATCAATAAAAATGTTATTAAAACATAGAAAAATTCAATAATAATAATAATAATCTAAATACATATAAAATTCATGTATAACTAATCAAATCAAGTAATGAATCACCAAATAATCATATATGTCTATCCATACATTAGCATAATGAAACATAGTTTGTTACAATAGTAATTAAACAACATCAACCCTGTAATATTTGTTTAATAAGAAAACCATGTTAAGTGAGGAAATAAAGATGTAATATTTCATTTGATTTATTATGAATAATACTACATTATGGATATAGGAGAAAATTTTCATATAACCAACCCCCAAATAATCCTTAACAAAACATCAAATTATTTCAAAACATAAAATAAAAAATAATCATAAACATATTTTCAAATAGAAAATGGTCATTAATTAGTGGAATGAAAATTAATATGTATAATATAATGACAATAAAATGTATAACCATAAATTTTCTCTTAGTGAAAATGATCAACGTTGTAAAAATTAACAATGAAACAATCTCCTAGTGAGTAAGAAAACTAAGAAATACCTAATAGATGGAACTTATTTGATAACCATGCAAAACATTTAGATAGAATTACATATTAATAGATTATATAATTAATTAAATTTACTTATAATGCTTGAACAAATTTTAGTTTCAAGCTCCTATAGAACTATAGGAAAAAAAATTATTGGGAAACTAAAATTGTATAATAATCATATGGTCGCATAGCATGGTAAAGCTCATGATGAACAGTAGCAAGGTAATTTATAAATTTATGAATTGTGTATGCTAAGGATAAATTACATAAAAAATTTCATAATCATGGTACATAACAAGGGTATGTCTCAGTTTGTAAATAGAAAATATAATAAAAATAAGTACAAGTGTGTTTTATGGATTGTAAGAACATGTGTGTAGTTGAGACTAAAAATTATGATAAAATTTACAAACTACATAACTAATACATTCCTATCCACTTCAAGGACATAGACCATAACTTATGTTGTAAATATTGTATGTTACAAGAACCAAATATAATGAATACAACAAAATTAATAAATATAACACAAATTTCTTATGTTGTGTAGTTAAATAAAGAAGACTTCAATATGAAATGGACAAAAGTACTTGGTAAATTTAATGTACATTAATTCAAAACATTACATTTTTTTTCATTTTAAAACATTAAGTTTTTCAAACAAATAAACAAAAACATGAATGATTTATTTATTTATTTTAAATTCTATATTTTATATTACTATATTATATTATGTATTATTATACTATATTATATTATATTAATTTATTATAATATATTAAAATATTATTTGAGCGATTAGATGTTAAAAATGTGCATGATTAAGGGGAAAGGGGATAATAATACCATAAAACTTCTTAAGAGGGATAAAAAATCATCAAAATCTGAAATTTGAGATAGGTGTAGAAAATAAAACACCAACTCATTTCTTAAGATGAATCCTATTGGCAAGGTATTCTACAATATTTATAATTAGTGGTAATAATAACTTAGTTCAATTGTTATTATCTATTTTATTTTTTTCCTAATCTTATTTTAACACATATGTTCAAATGATTATATTATTGAGTCTAGTTTTATAGTTTCTACTTTTGGAGGCACCTAATGGCCCAATCTTTGAGAGTAATGCCATTGCATGTTATGGTGAGATTAATTTTCCTTCCCAATTTATTAGCCAATGTATTATGTGAGTGTTTTATGTAGTTTTGTCTATCTATAAAACTTATTTTATTTGACCAATTACTTTTATAATTAATTTGTAGTGTTTGATGCATTGTACTATTCTAACCCCATGATTAAATTGGTTTTTTTCCTTTGGATATTGATCTAAATATCATGTGATGGTATCAACCTTGAATGGGATATAGAGTGTATCTTCCCCCAGTTACTTGTTTTTATTTATGAACTTAATGTATGTTATATGAAATTCTTAAGATAGCTACAACAAGCATTAAAACTTTAATTGTTCATCGTTTCAAATAGAGGAAGCCACAATTGTTGTACTAAAGAGAGGTATAAGTGCAACACCTACACATCAATATGTATATAGTTTTCAAGTTATGATTAGTATTCCTTGGAAAATAAATTGTAATGCTTAGATAATCATTACATAAAACCTAATTTTTAGTTCAATATTTATGATATTTAGGTAGATTTTGGATAGTGTAAATACATAGCCTTATACTATGATTCAACTAATGTTATGTATAACACCTAACACTTCACATCCACCCTTGAGAGAATAGTATTAGATGTTATAGAAGTTAATATGTTACCAATATAAGTATTCTTTATTGGGTAGCCTATATAATATGGTACCTTGGGCTTATCTATAAATTATGTGTTGATTCAACTCTAGTTTGTGTGGGATGAACAATATTTGACTTTAATTGTGAAATTTGTCTTGGGTTTCATATCGAAGCAGTAGTGAAAGTAATGCAGGAGCATCAGGGTATAATGAAATATAATTATGTAAATATGTCAAAATTTTAATTTAATAGGTTTATGATGTCTATGGGATGTGTTCATATCATTTTGAGTCCTCAAAACTATTGGTGTAGGCCTTTTTCCCACTAGGTTTTGCCTACACAGTTGTATTAGCTTACTTAGGGATCAAGAGGTCATTTGGGTTACTTGGGAAGATTAGTCCCAAATTCATTGGAATGTATGGTATCTTTCCCTATCTAACCTATATTTTCACCTCTCTCTTCATTTTTTTTATACAATTCTAAGGTGGTATACTTTGGATTATTTGAGCTACGTAGTTGTGAACTGTGACAGTTTTGAGAGCTGTGAGAGATATGAACTTTGAGCCTTTGTATAAAAAATTCATTATTTAGCATGATATAGAGTATTTTATTTTATTTTATTATTTTTTTAATATTCCTCTATGCTTGATTTCATTTACTAGAATTTTCATTGTGATGTGAACTTGCTCGACTCATGAGATCACTCTATCATGTGGATTCATTGATCTGATGATCCTAACTACAACTCTTTTGATGCACTATCATCAGACTGCAAACAACAATATTGACCCCTCTGAAATTGAATTTTAATTTCATTCCTTATGCATGGTACCTATCATCCTTAGTTAAAAGCCTCACATAATAGATGCTTAAATCTCCAGGCTCAGATTTTATTATACATACATGCTGTCAACACCTGCTGCCTAGCTTGGCTTGGCTCAGGTTTTCTCATTTCGCAGCTACATTATGCATCCTTGGCTTTTGAACATAGACATCGACATATATATATACTCAGGCTCAGCTCACCTTTGGGGCTCGATTCCATTGGCATCGTCTATGGGAAAAGCCATCGAACTACCATATCCCCTTTTGCTCAAGCCTGTGACAAGGCATTCACCGAGGTCTCTGCTAATTAACTGCCATCCCTTTCCTTCATGGCAAAAGGCCATGTAACATCGACTGGCATATTTTACCTCTCCATCCTGTGCTTCCAACAGCGAGTGCTTATCTAGCCATGTCAACAGTCTTTTATCATTGACTTTGAATCCACCCTTTTTGACTTGACTGTCAGTTTTCCTTTATTGTGGCACTAGAAGTCTTACAATGTCTACCACTTCCTTCGCCGTTGTATCCATTTAACACAAGCCTTTTATTCAAGTCCCTCTGTAATGGCATACGGACCCATGTAAGTTAACTTAGACAAAGACCATTTTCAAATAGTGGGTCCTTCATTGTTATTTGTTCATTTTAGTGAATTCTCCTCTCTTCTTTGGGATGGACAACTAACAGGATCTATAGTGATCTCCTTTTAAAAACTCTTCACAAACTCAGCCTGGCCAAACCTTTGAACAGCCCTGCCACATACCCTGTTTAAGATCCTTTATTGCATATAGAGTTCTTTAGATCTCTGTTCAATAGTGGACTCATTCGTGAGACCCAACAATGCCACCATTATTAGTTCCCAAAACTCATGTCCTTTACTGAGTATATATCAACATCATCAGTTTTAGCCAAGGATTTTGGTCTTTACAATGAATGATCAAGATAGACCTGCTCCACCTTCTATGATGAGCTCTCCTTCCTTTTACTTTGAGCTCATCCATTCTTTAAAGCCTGATAGGCTTACACATAACCGTGGTCTTGTAAACTCTACCATGCAAACATACACCTAGCTTAGGCTTAGCCTTTCCAAACAACCTTCTATTTTGTTCTTCAAAGGCCATAGGCCATTTGGATCACCCCCTTTTGAGCCTCTTCTCTAACCTCTATGCCCAACTTGGGCACTAAGACCAACAAGAAAGATTTACAATCCAACCAATATACTAATTTGGAGAAGATTTATCTCAACTAATATCTTACGATTGAAAGATTTCAACCACTCCCCTCATTTGCTCTTTAAGCCAAGATTGGCTTCCAACATGGGGATTCTCTCTTACCTAATTTTACCTTTTCACTTTTCACTTTTGACAATTACATTTACTCTCAAGGTAAAGGTTTTAAATCTAAACACAATTTGGAGGGAAAACAAGAATTTGAAGTTGAATTCAACTTCACGCTAGAACATCAATTGAATTTGCATGTTTGATGATCTCAACTAGTCCTTCATGAAGCTATTTTAGATGCTCCTACATCATACTATCCCTGTAGAAAAGATTTGAACCTTAGTTCAAATGCAATGCTTCCTCCATGCATTAGTCTTCACTATATTCTTGGTTCCTAAGGTCTTGTTGCCAATACCAATGCTTGTCTTTGTTTGGAATAGTCTTTGTCCTTCATTTTGCTTTTCTTCCTCTTTAGATATGTCCTTCACATTTCCTTTTCAGCTTCCATCTCCCACTTCCATGCTTCTTCATCATGTCTTCTAGATCTTCTTGTTTTTCTTCTTGTTTCATGAGCTTCTCCAATGACTCATGTCTGTCATTCACTTTAGCAACCTTCACACCTACATACAAAACATTCAAAGGCACCTCAGAATCAAAATCTTTAGTCCATGAAGCCTCTTGCATGTCTTCACATTCTTGCTCCTTGATCAAAATTGTCTTGACCTCTTTGCTTTGCTCTTGTCTTGTTTCATTCTTTCCAATGGTGTCTTCACCATGGCTTATATCTTCATTCATCTTTCTTGAATGACCAAACAATTCCTCCAACATTCTCAACTCTTCCTTTAGTAAGATCTCATCTATATCACTATCTTCATCAAACTTGGGCTTATCAACTTGAAAGATTGCTTTTCCTTTACTAGCCTTACTCTTCATCTCATCCTTTCTTGAGCTGTCTTCATGCAAACCAACTTCTTCAATATATTCATCAAATACAATTGAAGCACCCTTACCTTGTGTCTCCTTGTTCTTTTCAAACATGTGAACTGATTTCAGATCTCCACTTTCATCATCCATCTTATTGGAACTCTCTCCTTGTTGCACATTAGTTTTCATAGACATTTTACATTCCTCATTTTCTATAAAAAGATCATTAAATGATTCAAAAACATCATTATCCCATTCATTGCAAGCAATTGACTTACCTTTCATCTTTGTATTCTCAGGCTCTACCTCATTATTCTTTGAGAAGTTTTCTTTCTCACCTTTAGCCATCCATACCTTCTTCATAGCTTTAGGATGACACTTGTTCAATTTACCAACCAATTTCTGCTCTTTGACATCTTCATGTTGTCTTGCTTGATGGCTGGCCTTACTCACTTTGCATTCTACCTCTTCCTTCATGCTTTGTATTTGCTTCTTGCTTGAGTCATCATCTTGATTGAGCTTTGTGTTTTCCGTTACATTTGCTGATCCCTTGAGCCATTTTGGTACCACATAGCCATGGTCTATTGCTGGATTTGAAGACTTGTTATTGATCTTCTTCATCTCCATCTGTACATCAGTAGTCTTACTCTTATATGTATGTGCAAAATCAGAATTTGAACTTATTTTTACCTTTTCAATGGCTTGATGTTTAGCCATATTTTTCCTCATAGTTTCCTTGCTTTCATTCACTTTATTTAGGTGTGTTTCCTTCCTTTGTTCTATTGGAATGTTTTTCAAGTCATCATAATATTCTATACCCTCTTCTTCATTGGCATGCTGAAGGACTTCCACTACTTCCTTGTGAAATTTTGCAACCTATTCAACAGCTATTCCATAATTAAGTGGATGAGAAAAATTAATACTATAATTCACCTTTACCTCCTTGATAGGTTGCTTCATGGTTTTCTTCATTTCCATGGCTTCTTGATTATTTGTACTTTCTTCTTCCTTTATGCTTGACTGTTCTCTTGCCTCTTCTTGGATTTCAATGGCATCATGGAAGTCATCTTCATCTTCCATCTCTTCTCTTGCTTGTGTGGGTTCCTCAACACCTTCCTCATGAATTAACCAATGCATCTCTTCTTCTTCATTATCAACAACAAACTCACTTCTCTTTCTTGCACATTCACTTGTGCACTTGGTGTCTCTTCTTACACCAATCTCTTCAGTCTTCAAGGCCTTTCTCTAGACCTTCACAAGGCTGCTCATTCCTGCAATTACCCATGCAAAGACAACATTAGATATAAAAATAAGAGACCATAAGGTCCCTATGAGTGTTCTCTTCACCAACACTCTTATCTTTTCAAGTGTTCCTCCTGGCACTTCATATTTTCTTTCTTCTCTTATCTTGTTCTCCACAATGAGAACATTTTTCACAATCTCTTCCTCTTTTTGTTGCTCTCTTGGCAACCTTCTTATAATCTTACCTCTATGGGCTTCTCTCTTCATGGCAATCTTCTTTTGCCTTTTTCTCCTCTTCACTAGGAGATCAATTGGCCACTTCAACCTCTTCCTCATTGGCCATACCCATGCTTGCTTTTCCATCTGCATCCACGACTCATATCTATCTACAAACTTAGCTAAATCTCTTTTTAAACTATCAATCTCTTTATCAATTTCAATACTGGTCATACCTTGCTTCTTTTGGATGCTTGTTTTCTTCTTGGTGCCCTCATATACCTTGCTGCTCTACTCTTTTCTCAGCAATATTTCTATTTCTGAGATCTTCACCCAAGTCTTTTCCACCTTGGTCTCTTGATCCCTTTAGGTCCACTTGTCTCACCCAAGCCTTTCTCTTGACTGGTCTTTTAACAATCTCCTTGATCTCACATAGGCCTTTTGCATCCTAGTCTTTTGATCCTACTTAATGGTTTTATTGAGCTTCACACTGAGTCAATGGTCTACAATAAGACACTGCTTTAACCAAATATCAATAATTTCACAAATCCAAGCTTACCTTGCTTTGGATCTTTCTCTTGAGCATTCACTATGCTCTTCTTCTAGAGCTTCTCTTGGCTCTTCACTAAGCTTTCCTTGGCTTCTTCTCCTCTTAAGCCTCAATAGCTTTAAGCCTTCCTTTTCACCTATTTGCTTCTCAAACACAATAAACACAAATCAAATATCAAAGGCTACTCATACCTTTCCTCAACAGGGTCTTCTAGTGCTTTGTCTTGTTGATCTTTTTCTCAATCCTGTAGCAACTTATTAGCAAACATGATCAATTACCAAATCCCAAGAGCTTCAAGCTCTGATACCACAATTGATGTGCTATCATCAGACTGCAAATAATAATATTGACCCCTCTAAAATTGAATGTTAATTTCCTTCCTTATGCATGGTACCTGGCATCCTTAGTTAAAAGCCTTACATAATAGATGCTTCAATCTCCAGGCTTAGATTTTATTATACATACATGCTGTCAACACCTACTGCCTAGCTCAGCTTGGCTCAGGTTTTCTCATTTCACAGCTACATTATGCATCCTTGGCTTTTGAACATAGACATCGACATATATATATATACTCAAGCTCAGCTCACCTTTGGGGCTCGATTCCATTGGCATCGTCTGTGGGAAAAGCCATCGAACCACCATATCCCATTTTGCTCAAGCCTGTGACAAGGCATTCACTGAGGTCTCCACTAATTAACTGCCATCCCTTTCCTTCATGCAGAAGGCCATGTAACATCGATCAACATCTTTTACCTCTCCAGCTTGTGCTTCCAACAGGGAGTGCTTATCCAGCCATTTCAATAGTCTTTTATCATTAAATTTGAATCCACCCTTTTTGACTTGACTGTTAGTTTTCCTTTATTGTGGCACCAGAAGTCTTACAATGTCTACCACTTCCTTCGCCGTCGTATCCATTTAACACAAGCCTTCTATTCAAGTCCCTTTGTAATGGCATACGGGCTTGTGTAAGTTAACTTAGACAGAGACCATTTTCAAATGGCAGGTCCTTCATTGTTATTTGTTCATTTTAGTGAATTCTCCTCTCTTCTTTGGGATGGATAACTAACAGGAGGATCTGTAGTGATCTCCTTTTAAAGACTCTTCACAAACTCGGCCTGGCCAAACCTTCAAATAGCCCTGCCACATACCCTATTTAAGATCCTTTATTGCATACAGAGTTCTTTAGATCTCTATTCAATAGTGGACTCATTCGTG
This sequence comes from Torreya grandis, assembly GCA_037957365.1. Taxonomy (NCBI): domain Eukaryota; kingdom Viridiplantae; phylum Streptophyta; class Pinopsida; order Cupressales; family Taxaceae; genus Torreya; species Torreya grandis. The sequence goes on along the minus strand of JARHVA010000007.1, from coordinate 860,446 downwards.
AGACCCAACAATGCTGCCATTATTAGTTCCCAAAACTCATGTCCTTTACTAAGTATATATCAACATCATCATTTTCGGCCAAGGATTTTGGTCTTTACAATGAATGATCAAAATAGACCCACTTTGCCTTCTATGATGAGCTTTCCTTCCTTTTATTTTGAGCTCATCCATTCTTCAAAGCCTAATAGGCTTACACATAACCATGTTCTTGTAAACTCTACCATGCAAACATACACCTGGATCAAGCTTAGCCTTTCCAAACAACCTTCTATTTTGTTCTTCAAAGGCCATAGGCCATTTGGATCACTCCCTTTTGAGCCTCCTCTCTAACCTCTATGCCCAACTTGGGCACTAAGACCAACAAGAAAGATTTACAATCCAACCAATATACTAATTTGGAGAAGATTTATCTCAACTAATATCTTACGGTTGAAAGATTTCAACCACTCCCCTCATTTACTCTTTAAGCCAAGATTGGCTTCCAACATCGGGATTCTCTCTTACCTAATTTTACCTTTTCACTTTTCACTTTTGACAATTACATTTACTCTCAAGGTAAAGGTTTTAAATCTAAACACAATTTGGAGGGAAAACAAGAATTTGAAGTTGAATTCAACTTCACGCTAGAACATCATTTGAATTTGCATGTTTTATGATCTCAACTAGTCCTCCATGAAGCTATTGTAGATGCTCCTACATCATCTTTTATGGTATCAAAGTGTCAATCTATGTTCATGATTATATGATTTGTTATACTATAAGCTTTGTTTTGAAATATAGAGTTTATTTCTATATTTTTTAGGCAATTTTTTTGAGGATTTACAAAAAAAATTGAGGTAGTTTTTTGAAATCTTAAAAACCTCAAGATTTATTAAAATCCCTTGATCACTTAAATGAACTAAAAAAAATTATAGGGATCTTTTTTTAAAAAATATTTGGTATCAGTGGATCATGATTGCATTGGTTGCATGAGTTTGGTTTTAAATTTTTAAAATCATCCTCACAACCATCAAGGTCACTATAGATTACAGTGGATCATTTATGGTTTATTCTCTAATTGGTATTTGCTTGCTATTTAATTACATGTATTTTTGTTTTATATTGGCAATATAAGTTTTCAAACTACAAATCTATAAGCAACTTGCCATCCACCATACAGATGTCAAGTGTGTTTGGTTATAGATCTGTTCAAGGTTGGCATATAAGAGAGAGTATATAACTTTAGATCTGAGCATAGAACTTATCATAGTTATGTTTTACATGGAGGGAAATCTAGGTGGAGTCTACTGAGGCATAGATGACCAACATCTTCGATTATTGTTTCTACATTTGAAATCTCATTTTTTTTGTAGAGAAAGGCATACTTGTTGGGACATTTTTTATTTTAAGATCTATTTTTTCCATGAAGTGTGGGAAATCTGTGTTAGGCATGGATATTGTAGAAGTGGCATAGAGAGGCGTGAGCCTTTAGTGTAGAGGATCTATATCAATTATGTGTAGTTGAAGTGTGGCTGATAAAAATGCCTTCAACATTGAGAGGTAACTACAGTGTATGGCCCACCAATAGACTATTAAGCCTTCTCAATGCCTTGGATCACCATTGAAGAATATCAAAGTTTCTACTCATTGTCTTTAGGGAAAATAGACCTATTTTTTATTTTGTGTCGACCATGGCTTGGTAAGAGTTGGATGAGTGTGGCTTCATGTTTTTGGCTTGTTTGCTTCTCCTCAATTTTGATAATGGTGATTGAATCTCTTTGGATACCTATGCATGATCAATGCTTATGCCCCAAGCTCTCTTTTTTTAGATCTAACATGTGCATGCATAACAACATCATACAACTTTATCTTCTCCTTGCTTAAGTCAAAACTTAATTTTGACCTAAAATTTTTTGATAAATTTTCCATAAAATAATTTTAAAATCAACTATTTTTTAATTTTTATTTTTTAAGTGGTTATTTTATTTCACCTTAAGTGAGTTGTTTTTCACTTAAATACACATAAAAGTAAGAAGAAGGGGAAATGTTTGACTTTAGATTACTTAAGGAATACTATGGTTTCATGTTGGTTTTAATGAGTGGTTAGAAGGCATATTTTTCCTCACCCAGGAATTTTTTTTAATGTTTCAAGTGCAAGTTTTAAGTCATAGGCCTATTTACGAAAAATTATTTTGTTAATATCTTATAAACGGTAACTAAAAATTGAGTACCATATTTTTTTAAAGTATTTATTTTATTATTTCTCACACATTGGGCTAATTTGTACAAAGTGTCAAAATTTGGAGAGGCTACCTAACATAGTGAAAAGGGGGTTGTCATTGTGTTGGTTCTTGTCCACACATCTTCTATTTTTCAAAATGATTTTTGCATCATGGTTAACACTTTTAATGGGGTTAATTTTTAATCATGAATTGAGATAAAGTTCCACTTTTAAAGTTTCATCATGGATATTAGTAATGAATTATATAAAGATGTTGTAACACTAACTTTAGAGAACTATTTGTCTTGGAAGAAAGGGATAAAGAATCATTTCCTAGAGAAATATCTATTGTCTTATCTCCTAAGACTTTGTTCTTGAACCAAATACCTATAAACAAAAGAATGTGTGGTTTAACAATAATACATAGTCTATGGCCTAATATGTGTAGCTATATCTGAGGATATTGTGCATCATATTGAGTAGACTGAGTGCCCTTTCATTACATGGACCATCATCCATCAGTTGTATGGAGACATTGGATCTTCATATGAAAGTGATGCTTTCTCAGATGACCAAGCATCTACTAAGATTTTTTATGCTTCTTCTTATGTGGACACATTCTCATTAGATGATTAGTTTATATGGTTGACATACATTGACGCCCCATCTATTGTTGAGGACACTTTACATATTATTTCATCTGTTACTACTTCAGAGGTCATAATTGATTCATCAACAGCTATCAGTGATTATTTACAATAGGACATACACAGTATTTCAGTTTCAGCATTATGTGATGATCTTTTGATAGGTTTTTCAGACTTATTTATGGAAAATTGTATTGTAGATGTGGAGGACACATTTAAGGGTTTATCTCTCTTATTTGATGACAACCTCATCATAGCTATTATCTCATCATCATCATCTATGGATCTTGTTCATCAACCATTTCTACATGCTCCTAGTTTTTCACCTATTTTTTTAATTAGGCATGTACATGTTTGGATTATGGCATCTTCACCTATGGACATGGTGACATTTGAGAAGTTTTCAGAGGCACATTTGATGATCTTTCTTCCCTCATATTCCTTTCTAGAATGGGAAAATTATTTTCACTCTTATTTATTTTTATTTCTTCCTAAGGGGAGGAATATTGTTTGATGTGATTAGATCATCTTTAGCATTCAGTGCCGGGCATCTACTATCACTGCAAGAGGATCTCATCTTTTAAGGGGGTTTCTTAGCTCTTTTTTTCCTTCTCTCTCTATTATGTGGGGAGCATACTCTCTTTCATAGGGTGGCAAGGGGAGATACTTATATTTTAGGTGGAAATTTCATTGTACATGGGTACCCTATTAGGCCTTATTGTTAGGTCCTATTTTTGTATCATTGCCCACCTAAGCTGCACTTATGGAGGAGTCTTGGTGTAGTCATTTTTTTACTAAGTTTTACCTACACAATTGTATTACTTTTCTTAGGGATATAGAGGTAATTTGGGTTACTTTGGAAGATTAATCCCACATTCACTAGAATGTGTGGTATCTTTAATTTTTCATTTTCCTGCTAAAATGAAAATTTTAAATATTTGAATTTGTTTAGAATATTTTAAGGAGATTTATCATGTTCTATGGGTCTATATTCTTATGTAATTTATCCTTAAGGTTAAATTACATATGATAATTTTATTTCAACCATTATATCTGATGTAAATTTCTTTAACAATCTATTAACCCATGTTAAGACATATGTAATGTAGGAAGAAGGTCAAATTAGGCAAGTTTGAAGATAAGTCATAAAGGTTGAGAGATTATTATTGATAGAAATAAAAAAAAAATAAGTTTAGAAAATTAATAATATTATTCATATGAATAATAGGATCCAATAAAATTGATGAGAATAAGGATAAAGGCTTAGTTTTTAATTTTTTAGGTTTTTGGTGATAGTTTGCAGGGTTTTGTATAATAGTTTTAAGCTTATATGAATAAGAAGAAGTTTGTTAAGATTTTGAATGAATTTTATAGACTTTAAGAATGTTCAAGTTCATGTTTTTAATGGTTATTTAATATTACTTCATGTTTCTATGATGTTTATGAGTTTGTAGAGGTCTTAAAACACTATTTTAATTGATACAGTCATAAAAGTGCACCTACAACGAAAGTGAAATAGACTTAAAAGTATCAAAATACCAAGTAGAGACTTTGGGTGAGGCACAAGAATGAGTTTTAAAATAATGGAAAGACTAAAAAGAGAGAATAACCAAATGAGGAAAAATAATGAAGTGAGAAAAGAAGAGGACATTAAGAATGAAATAGATGAGATGAAGCAGACTTTAGCAGGTTTAATACAATGTTTAGAAGAATGAAATCAATCATAACAAGGCTTATTCATAAAAATAAAGAATATGGTCAAGTGGAAAATTAAGTAGATAGTAGAAAGGAGAAACAAGAAATATGAAATTGGAAATTGGAAAAGGATGATAAGAGTGATAGAAGAGAAACCCAAGAAAAAAATTGAAGAGACAATTAGGACTCAATGTTTTGATTCTAATATTATTTTTAAGTTTATGATTTTAGGTATGTAGTCTATAGAAAAGAATGCTTAATTTGAGGCATCAAAACTTGAAAGTAACAAGGAATAAAATCTACTAATAAACCATAAATCACTGGTGAAATATGAGGAACCAGAGAAAATAATAATTCTCGACCAAGAAGATGAACGCAAAAATGAGAGGATGATGAATGAGGTAAGATCAATTGAAGAATTTAAGAGAAATTATGATGAAAAAGAATAAGGAAAAGATCAAGTGTATGATATGAAAAAGGTAAAATTCAGGTTGTAAGATGATCATGACAACATCAATACAAATTAAGGATATGAACAATGCTCTCCAAAACAGTGCAAGTAGATTGAAAAGTAGGTAGTCAAATATAAAAGATATGAATAATTCTACATGTAAATAAGAACAAGTAAATTTTTTAGTAGATGTAGAACAAATACATGAAAAATCCATGCATAAAACCATGTAAGAAGATTAAAATATAAGTGTGGGTATACAAGAGTTCAAGAGAAAAGAGGACTAAAATCAGAGTTGTAGTAATTGTAGAGAATTATATTGAATAGTAATTTCAAGATAACTAAAAAGAAAATGTAGTAGAATTAAATCCAACATCAAGGCCAAGTGATCAAGAAAGCATAGTTAAGAAAAATATGGACATAAAATATGAATACTAGATGATAAGTCTCATTGAAATCTTGAAGGAGTATTTGAAGGAATAATTATTCATGGAAAGGACATAGGATTTGAAATCTAATGAATTGTTTCTCTATGTGAATATATAAAAATTAGAGTCAAAATAGAATCATTAGAGAATGCCTTAAAAAAATAATTAGTGGAGTATGATGAAGAAACACCTAAGCTAGTGCTTAGAAGGATACAAAGTAAAGAAGATAAAGAAGATAAAATAATTGATAGATTAGATTGCAAATTGGAAGGATAAGTGTGGTTATAAGAGACACTTGATGAGACCCAAATATATCCATATTTTATATATAATTCTTTATTAATTTGTTTATGTGTAGTTTTATTAGCTTATAAGCTGAAAATCATAGAAAAATAAACTCTTGAAAGAAATCCAGAAAAGAGAATACAAGTTTCAAGAGAAGACATTCTCATCTTGGAGGATAAAACCTCAAAAACAAATATGGAAGATAAAAAAAATATAGAATAAAAGATTAGATATAAATATAAGAGTTAATAAAAATAAATATGAATTATTTAATTATAACACAACTAAAACAAACAAACAAAAATCAAAACTTCATTTGAATAGAAACTCAAATTTTCCCGTCTAGAGAGTATGATGTAGGAGCATCAAAATATAATCAAATATAATTACTTAAATATGTCAAATTTTTAATTATATAGGTTTATAATGTATATGGGGTGTGTTAATGTCATTTTTAGTCCTCGAAACCCCATGATGCCACTCAAAGTCTTTAGTTTTTCATTTTCCCTCCAAAATGATAAATTTAAAATTTTGAATAGTTTAAGGGGTTTTAGAAAGTTATATGAGTCTATATCCTTATGTGATGGATAATTAGGTTAAATTAAAATATTTTACTTTTTTTTCAACCATTATATCATCTACAAATATCTTTAACCATCTCTTAACCCATGGTAAGACGTATGCAACATAGGAAGAAGATTAAACTAGGCAAGTTTAAAGATAAGTCATATAGGTTGAGAGATTATTGTTGATATAAAAAGAAAAAAACAATTTTATATAATAATAATTTTATTTTAATAAATAACAGGAGCCCATAAAACTAACAAAAATAAGGATAAAGGCTCAGTTTATAGGTTTTTAGGGAGGTTGGTGATAGTCTGTTGGGTTTTGTATAATAGTTTTAAACTTATATGAATAAGAAGAATATTATTGAAATTTTGATTCATTATCATATATTAATAATGTTTAAGTTAATTTATTAATGGTTCCTTAATATTACTTTATGATTATATGATATTTATAATTTTATAGAGGTCTTAAAACACTATTTTAATTGATACATATGTAAAAGTACACCAATAGTCAAGCCAAAATTGTGTTTTTAATACTTTTAACAATTGTTCAAGGTATTTAAATGATAAACATAGAATTATAATGATTTGGTAGACCACCTCAAAGTTTTATATTATTAAAATCATCTCAAAATCTCAATTTATGTATGTTTTTTAGTGCTCTCAGCCTTGGTGCAGGCCTAGTAGGGTTTTGGGAAAAAAAATATCTATATGTTGAAATTTAACTATTAAAAACTTCTAAAAAATGTATAATGGTCTAAGAGATAGTTGTTAAAATAATCCAAGTGTTTGAATAAATTTATGATTCATACAAAATAATATGTTGAGTTTTTAGTACTACAAACTTGTAGGTCACTATTAAAACCCTTGTGTAATAGTCTTAGAAAGGACATGTCTTCAAAAACAATTAAGAAAAAGTGTATGAAACTTTTTATATAAGTTAGAGATGATTCTTATTATGTGAAAAAAAATCAATGTTTAGAGGCAACTACTTAAGAATTTATTGGTAAAACATAGACTTGTAGTCCTAGAACAAGGTCTAAAAACCCCTATTTGTAGTACTAAAAACTTCATATCTTAAAAACTAATCAAATAAATTTGATGAAATTTGATATGTGGTGTGTTAGGATGTTTATGAGTTTTTTAAAATATTTTTAAGGCCTCTAAAGGAAGTTATGATAAAAACTTTGACCTATAATCTTAAAGAAGGTCTAAAACCTTGTTTGAGAGTTCTAAAGGAGAATATAACTCCAAAATGAATGAGTAAGAGGATTTGAAACCTATTAATAAGGTAAGATAGGCTTTTTTTTTTAAAATGATGTATTTTAAAGATTTTATGACATTTTTACCTCAATTTATAACCAATTGATCAATTTCCAAGTCTATGTATAAGACTTAAAAAGATAATTTTGTATTCTTAATAAAGAATGATAGAGGAGTAAGATTGAATTTATATATTGATTATGAAATAATTATAAAATGTGAATAAATTTTTCAAGTCTTAATCATCTGAGTTGGATTCTATGATCCAGTTGAGAATATGACAAATTATTATGTACAAGGCCTATTTGATAAAGTTTAAACAATTGATTTTCTATCTATTTACAACATCCACAAAGAGTGAGAATTAGTTATTATTACAGGATTTAATACAAAGCCTCAAAAATACCTAGAATACCTAGTGTAAGAGATCTAGAAAAGGTCTACTTACATCAAAAAGTTAGAAACTAAAGAAGTCTATGGTGGACAAAGATTTGTTCAACTCTTTCTATTTTCAAATGCAACTAGGATTATTTCATGGCAAACCTATAATACAACCATATGGTAGCCTTTTACCTAGGTATTTTTGTACTCATGAACATCACATGCTTATTTTAATTTTATAGCTACAAATATTACAAGCATATTTTATAGTATCATTAAGTGTAGTTAGATTCAACATCAATGCATCTACCATGAAATTGTTTGATCCAACACCTTTTATAGATAGAATAATGTGCTCATTTAACTTAACCAAGCTTGAGTAATGGAAGGTAGTAGGATATGGGCAAGCTATCATCAATAATTGAGTTCCTCCAATGGATGCTCACATGAGTGAGTAATATATTGTGTTTGTTGATTCTTTTTTGACATATGATAAATGAGTTATTACATTGCCTAGTTCAAATTGTTCTCTAATTTCATATAGGAGTGATTTAGTGTATCTATTTTGTATAACATTATTTCTAGGTTTGAAAGAGATTCTTTGTTTTCTTAATTTAATATCTAATGTAATTACTTATTTTAAGTTCAATGATCTTGTTGAAACATCTGATTTATTGCCAATTTTGAGGTAATACATAGAGTCATCTTTGGCAATATGGGAATTGAGTGATCTCATCTTTCCCTTGCATATTATTTTAATTATTTGAAGGATACCATGATCCATGACCACTAACCCCATTTCATATTTTGTTCATGACAAAATTTGATATTTTTGGTAAAGGCGACAGTGGATAATGAGGTGATATAATAAATACAATATAAATATTATTAATCATATAATATATTACATTTAATATAATTTGTTAAATTATTAAATAAATATAATATTTTTATTGTACTATATATCTTCTACTTTTAATTAATAATATTAATATATCGATAGTATATAATATAATAATATATAATATAATAGAATAATATTTTATAAAATTCTTATCTCCCTTTATGTCTTATTCCACACTTTTCCCACTGAAGTTAAAATAGTGAACAATGCCACATGAAAATTTAGCCTCACATAGTGTGTTGAAAATATTTGTAGGATGCAATGCATGTTTCATGTATTCAAGATATCCACTAGTACCTTGCTCTAGTCACTACATGGCATACATATGGCACCAAGTCATTCCAAACACAAATAATGAAATTTGAAGAGGAGGAGATCAAAGCACAAATTTCAGGAGGAGATGTTCTACTTCACAGTATTCTTAAGAAATGGTGAAGTGTTGGGGAAGGGAAAGGACAAATTGAACATGAAATTGGTGAAAGATGTTCTAGGTGAACTAGAGGATGATGGTGAGGGGCAATGAGGTGATGGGCTTGATGAATCCTAGGTAGATGCACATGCAAATTTAAGTGATAAATAGGTGTCATATTAATGAGAACAATGGTCAACTATCAAATGCCTTCTCTAAAAGAGTATAGAATTATGTAATATATTATATATTGGTAAAAATCAGAGTGAATGTACAGACAAAACCAAACATAGAAATAAATTTGAACACAATAATAATATTCTTCACTCTCTATATATTTATTCGAATCATTACAAGGAACTTATATAGGAGGTGAAAATATTATATATGGGGATCTTGAGATCCCTATAAACTCTCACTCAAACAACCAACTAACTAAATAAAACCACCCCATATAATATTATCATTATTCATAAAAATAATATATCATACAAAATTATTTAATTAATATTATTTTAACTAACAATTTACGTTATTATAGACTTAATAATGTGAACACACCCTAACATTCACTCCCTTGTGAATAATATTAACCCCTAGTCTACACCCCCTTAATGTGAACATGGAAAAAACATCAATCCCATATTTGTACCTGTACTCATGATTCAATGATTTTCACCAAACAATCACAAATCTTTTTGATGTTTTTACAAATGACTTACCAATAACCAAAATGGGATGGTTTTCAAGTAGATTACCAATAATCATAAAATAATAGTTTTATAAGTGGCTTACCACAAACTACATCATGATGTGTAATACAGTTACTAGCTTTCATCACTATCACATATTTAGAGAATTTATAGACAAATTTTGAATTTATTTACTACAAATATGAATAGGTATACATCATCTATTCTTATTCACACAAAATTTGAAATCAAGCACATAACTAAAAATTGAGTGTGCCACTAAAGTAGAAGTGGCCCCGTTGCTTGTAGCTAACAAGATCCTCTAAAACCTCCAACCTTTGTTACCTCTGACATCCAATATTAGAAGTTGCTTACTCTATTGATATGTAAATGAAGTTTATATCATTTTTCATGAAAAAACTCCCTGACACACATAACTGACACTTTCAAAATTTGACTTAGGACATCACATACAAGTGATAATACGTCCTTATACATTTTAACACTTCTTAAATTTTTGACAATTTTAAATCTTTTGATGACCAAATATTGACATATAAAAAATGACTCAAAATACTTCATTGATGGAAAAACAACTTTTGACTTTTAACTCGTTTTTGAATTTTTAACATAAATAACATTAACCATTTAATGGTTATGACAATAACAAACATACCTAATTCTAATATTCACCTAAATGACTTTGAAATTTTTTATAAAAGACATAATCTAACTTTTAAAAAATACAATGACTAAGTAATGATTGTAAAATTGGATTTTATAATGACTTTTGACAAACATAAAAGAAATATTAACTAACCTAAAATAATTAATTTAAAAACTATGGGATTTATTCAAAACCAAAGTGAGGTTTAAAACATGTCACTCGATTGTGAAAGGCAAGATATAAATTGACATTTAATAGATCTTCTTGAATGTAGGCAAAAGCTTGAATCGATGAACTATAGAGTATAAAGTTGAGATTGAATGACTTATATGTGAGTTGATCATGTTGCATGTAAAGTCCATTGAAGAGAAATTTCATGGTTTGAGAAACATGATGGGCAGTTTGAATAAATTCAAATACTTATTCACCAACAGAGTGAAAGGTTAGAGAGAACTTGTCAAAATGCAATATGTCTTGTCCAGAATTATGCTAAAAGTTTGAAAAATTAAATGTTATATGGATAGCTAATTTGAGGCTAAATTTTTGATTGGAAGAGATATTATTTGCATGAACATGAGATAATTTGAGATAGTCACTATGTATGGTGTGCATTTATCCTATTCATTGAATTTTTATAAATGTCTCAACATCACTTATATCTACATAGAAATATTTTGAGTGTAGTATGTTGGTTGAATATTTTATCAATCAGTATACTGATAAACAAAATAGGTCTAATCAGCCAAAGTATGAAGATTGGTCATCCAGATGTGCAGGTTTACCACATCAAAAGGGGACTAATCTCTCCTCTCATCAAACCATCCATCTCTCTTTCTTAAGATATGATTTGTGCAAATCAAAGGAAAAACTCAAGGGAAATGATAGAAAGCACTCCTCTTCTTTCAGAAGTACTATTCAGCAAACCACAAGAATACTCCTAGTAGTAAAAGCAAAATGTAACCAAGGATGTAATAACCAGCAAATTGAGATGTAGCACAAAGTCTCCACCTGAATTTCCCAAGAGTGAGATATGAAGGACAATGAGGGCACAAAGTCATCCCAAGGTCCTTTACATAGAAATAAAAATAAAACACACTAAAGGCAATTATGGGGGCACAAAGTCTCTCCATAATTGACTTCAGGACACCTTCCTGACAACTTTCACTAATTTTGCTTGTTGAATTACAGGGACCAAAGAATATAATAATAAAAAATACATAAGAACAGTTTCCCCAACAACAAAGATATCACAACACAAAGTCTGAAAATTCACTTGCTTTCTTATTCCAATAACAAAATATGATCAACAATCTGAGCTCAAAGTCTCAATAATGCCTTTCAATTTGAGTAGAGTTTCATTTTTGATTATCAGAGAGAGCTCTCTATTTACAATAAAAGAGAGTCCCTTATATAGCCTCTTCAAGAAGGACTTAGGAACAGTAACACATCATGTTGCATTAAAATTTGTTAATAAGATAGGCTGGAATTTAGGGGCATCTACCCATTTTCTTTTCTCAATGCAGAGAAACAAGTCACGCTATTGAAAGTTTACATCTTTCATTGTCCACCTGGTGATCTAATCCTTCTTCATAATTCCTCCTTTTTTGGTTATTTGAATCAGGTCCTAGATTTAATTTGATGCTCTATTCCTTAGTCACTTTCTACTGGTCTTTAGCAATTAACGCATGGCACATTCCACTGCTAAATAGGTGAAGACACGTGGAAACTTTCACGAGACTCTAAGAAATATTTTTTGATAGAGGCTTTGAAACCTATTAGAAACTCAGAATTGTGGGTGCAGACACTTGTTTCTCTCCACGGAGTTACAATAGAAAAGGTGGTAGTTTCTGCTTGCCTTTTGAGAATCCTATGGAGGATGGCACATGGTAGCTTCCACTAAATTTGATGAGAGACATGTGTTAGGTTTTGTTGCTTTGATACTGTGTCTCAATGGATGACATGTGGCAACATTTGATGTGAAATAGGTGAGGACACGTGGTACTTTCATTTGTGACTTTTTGAGGGACACGTGGCAGCATCCATTAAACTTGTGGAAGATTTGGATGCCTTTTAAATGTCCTATAGAAGATGACACATGGTAGCTTCTATCGCATTTTATAAACACTATAGAACTATACAAGATTCATTTGAATTCATGTGAATGATGCCACTTAGCATGTTCCACTTAACTTATAAAGGACACGTGGTAGCTTCCATGACTCTTAAAAACAAAGTGGAATGAGACTTGGAAGATGACACTTGGCAGCATCCATTTACCTTATAGAAGCTTGAGATATCATTTGAGAGTCATGTGGAAGATGACACATGGTAGCTTCTACTGAACTTTTAGAAATACTATAGAAACATGTGTGACTCATTTGGATTGGATTCACACGAATGATGCCACTTGGCATGCTCCGCTTACCTTAGCAATTCACCCAGGACCCACCACAGTCCTTACTCAATAATGAGACAAAAGGAAGAAATGGAAAACATTGACACTCAGCACTTTTTTATCGAGTTTTACAAGGTACACGTGGTGAATTCCACTATATTTTGTCCTTATCTGTGCGATCTGAGCTCTCAGGCTATCTCTTTGGTCGGTCACTGAATTTTTTCATAGGGTCTGCACTGTATTTGAAAATTGATGAATATCTCATTATCTTAAATTTGACATCTGTGGGGATGTCAATGGTTCAATCACTTCCCTAGTTCAATCACTTTCCTAGTTCAATCACTTTCCTGGTTCAATAGCTTCTCTATTTTTTTGAGTCCCTTGATCTCTTCGAATCTATTAAACTCATTAAATCTGTTGAACCCATTGAACCAATTTGGTTCAAGGTTCAATGGTTCAATGGTTCATTCCTTTGTTCTTCAAAGTCTTCTTTTCTTCACTGCCCTCCATAAGGGCACTTGGTCTCTTCGCTTTGGGGTATTCCTTTGAACCAGCTGATTAAACTGATTGCTTATTGAACCAACTACGGTTCAACGGTGCAAAGGTTTAATGGTTTAATCACTTTCTTCTTGTGTTCCACTTAACTGCTTGAAACAATTGATTAAACCAACTTCTTATTAAACCACACTTTGAACTAAGATGGTTCAAGCTGATTAACCCTTTGATTGAACCAAAGCATTGAACCACTTGGTTGAACTAAATCATTGAACTAATTGAACCTTGAACCCATTAAACCTTTGAACCAAAGTGTTTCAATGGTTCAATGATTTAATGGTTCAAGCCTTCTTCTTTTTGATAAGTGTTTTGAAGTCATTGAACCTTAATGCAGTTGAACTTTGAACCTTGATGAAGCACTTAACTCTTGTCGATGATGTTGAACTTTTGAACTTATTAAACCGGTTGAACCAAAATGGTTCAAGGTTCAATGGTTCAATGGTTCAATGGTTGGATCCTTATTTAGATGCTTGCTGATGGACATTTTTGATTGAACTAAGATTTTGAACCAATCTTGAAAATAACTAAGTGTTGAAAACTGATTCTTTTGATTGAACCCACCTACAGAAGCCTTTGAACCTATAGAAATGAACCTACCTATAGAGTCCGTAGAAACCAAGTCCATAGAAATCAACCTGTAAAGCCCATTAAACTTGGCCTATAGAGTCTGTAGATTCTTGTGAAGCTTGAAAAATGAGGAATTTGAATGACCAAGACAACTTTTGGAAAGGGAAGAGACAATTTTGGTTTGTAGGACCAAAATAGTTAAAATGTTGTCCCAAACATGAGTGATATTTTTGGGGGACAACAGCTGGCTCTAGTTGGGGAACTTCTATTAATTACAAAAAGAATTGAAGGGAGTAGAATTTAGAATCTCCAATGTCTTCATGTGTACCATTGGATTACGGAGTCATGCTACCCAGAAATGAAAGGCATCAAAAATGGAAACAAAAGAAACAAAACAAAATTAAAAACTATACAAATATACATATATATAGATGCAATGATCTAATACTTCAAGAGTTGAAGTGTTTCAGATGCTAACCATTATGAGGCAAAGAAAAGAGTGTGCCATCTTGGTAAACTAGTAGGAAACCATTTTTCCCCCAAAAATGATGACGGGCGAATGGAACTCTCCACCAAGAAACCAATTTTTTGCGTCTTCATCTTGGTCTTTTCTTCTTCTTGCTCCATGGCAAGATGTGGTCTTTAAACTAAAAAACATAACTCTTTGATCTCTCTGCTAAGAGTTCCTTTTGCTAACTTTGGAATACATTAGTATGGTCTACCACCATAGCTTGTTGATCTGCTGGTCCAGTCTAGCACATGCTTTGATTGTCAGCATCAGACCCCTGACAAACCATTAGCTCAGCATCTCCATTGATGTGAAAGAGTTTGATCTCTTCATCTTGAGCAATCTTCAATCTAAGCAATAGAGATTTGCATCTAGCTGTGTTGTTGGTGTTGCTGAATTACAAATTACATGAAGGAAGAATATCTTCTTGAGGAGATATCAACACAGTCCCTACTCCATCATTGGTAGAATAATTTCTCCCATTGGATTCCAAGATCCAAGAATCATCAAAAGCTAATCTCCTATCATATTTCTCTTCATTAGAGATGGAAGATCTTTCTTGATTAGTACTACACCCTACTAATTCTCCTGATACCTTGTTTGGGTTGAATCCTGGATTGCTAGCTATGGGACTTTCATCAGTTGAGACATGAGCATCCTCTATGGTCAAGAAGTAATTACCCCTATTTGAAGGCTCAAATAGAATTTGAGCTACAGGGGCTGACATTTGGGTAACCACAATTTTTGCCTTAGACAGGTCCATACTTAGTTCTCCACTAATGTTTAATTGTTCAGGATTGGCTTGCAGGGATTCAAACTCAGTCATCTGAATTTTGGATTTCTTGACATGATCAATCATTGCAAATGACTGAAATGGACTTGGAAGAGAGGATGAGAGTTCATCTTTTTGGTTTTGGGGAGGGGGAGGACTGATATGTGAATTTGAAGTAGAAGGTGCAGAGATGTTTGATGTACTTACTTCTTTGGCAATCATCGGGTCCTTTGACTAGAAAGGAAGAGGGGTTCTCTGCTCAGCAATTGAAATTTTTGGTTGGGGTTGCTCCTTTGTCTTCTCTTTGTCAGCCTGCTAGGTTAATTGATTCTGGGACCTGGTGAATACTGCATATGATCCATCAATAGCTTCTCCTTTGCTTTTGAGTTCATCCTGGTAATTTAGGAAACCAATGTGGAGTTGCTAGCTGATTCTTCTTGATCCTCCTTAAAGAGACCAGCACCATTTTTTTGTTCTAACTCAAGTTGGAAACAGGAATCATGCTCTATTTCTAGATATCCAACTACTGAGTTGGTTGGAGGTGCTTCAAGGGTAAGGTTCCTATGTGGGGGAGGAAGTTGATTTTATTGCCCTTGGCTTCTAGCAGCATTGCCTTGATATGGCTAATTAGGGAATGTCCTCCTTGGCATATCTTTATATAGAGAAGCAGAAGACATATCTTGTGCCATTTGCCTTTTCAAGGCTAGCAATTCATTTGCCAGCTTTTGTACCATTGGGTCAGTGGTGACTATGAGTGAATATTTATAAGATGAAGAGGGTTTGCCTCTATTTGGGTCTCTTCTTATCTTCCCTACTAAGATGAGATCATCTTCTACCTCAGTGGCCAAAAGTTGAGCTACAACAAGATCTATGTGGTCAGCTCGTCTCAGTAGAAAACTCACTGTAGGTAGTTATGAATTGATGAAGAAGCATTTGAGGTTCTAAGGTGTCGACTGGGTGACCATGGGAATCATATGCCTCAGCTTGTTGAACCTAGAAATAAAATCCCTCATAAGCTCATGAGGCTCTTTCTTCATCTGAGTGAGTTGGGCCAGCAAGGCATGTGCATCTTCTAGAATCTTGAGCCTTGCTTCAAACATGGATTTGAGTGTATCCCAGTCAGTCACTAATCTAACTTATAGATGATAGAACCAATCTGTAGTAGCACCTTGTAGTGTCTCCACAAAAATCTTGACTACCACATCTTCAAATTCCACCCCTATAACACCACAAGTTATGTTGAAGGCTGTAATGTGTTCATCAGGGTGAACTATCCCATCACCAAAAAATTTGGGGAAATTATTTCTTGAACTACGTGGGAGTTCATGTAGAGGTGGATTCAAGTTGAGTGGGCCAAAAGAGTTACCCCAGGGGCCTCGAACTGCCATGATTTAATTAAGAAAAATAGAGATAACAAATCTAGATAGAGTAGCCAGATTATAGAACAAAAATAGAAAAGGACTGGTTTAGCATCAGACTGAGGCTTGAGGCTTCAAATTGTGCACTCTTTCCTAGTAGCTCTGGTTTTGTAGACCAGATAAAATAATAGAGGTGGAGGAAGATGGTAAGCCTAAAAATGGATAATGGGTAAGACATGAAATAGAGTTGCCAAAGTTTGTAATGGATAAGGGTTATAATGATAATGGGTAAGACACATGTGATGTTCCAATCTAAAACTTGAGGTTCCAAATTGCAAAAAATTATGTATATCCCCGACGGAGTTAACAAAAACTATTGCACAAGGCTGGGAGGAAACTTTTAACAATGGGAAAACACTAGAGCAGTTTGTTCTTCCATAGTAGAGTATGATGGATAGGTTATAACAATAATGGGTTATATTCCCCAACAGAGTCACCAAAAATTATTGCGCGAGGCTGGGAGGAAAATTTTAACAATGGGAAAGTACTGGAGTAGTTCATTCTTCCATAGTGGAGTACAATGTATAGGTTATAACAATAATGGGGTATTCCCCTAGCGGAGTCGCCAAAAATTATTGGTTGAATATTTTGTCGATCAGCGTATTGATAAACAAAATAGGTCTGATCAGCCAAAGTAGGAAGATTGGTCATCTAGATGTGTAGGTTTACCACATCAAAAGGGGACTAATCTCTCCTCTCATCAAGGGGAGGTTCCTTATGGATATGATATGATATATATATATATAGAAAATAATACTCGAGGGTAGGACAAACCATCCATCTCTCTTTCTTCAGAGATGATGTGTGTAATTCAAAGGAAAAATTTAAGGGAAATGATCAAAAGCACTCCTCTTCTTGCAAAAATACTATTCAGCAAACCACAATAATACTCCTGGTAGTAAAAGTAAAATGTAACCAAAGACGTAGTAACTAGAAAATTGAGATGTAGCTCAAAGTCTCCACCTGAATTGCCCAAGAGTGCGATATGAAGGACAATGAGGGCACAAAGTCATCCCAAGGTCCTTTACATAGAAATAAAAATAAAACACACTAAAGGTAATTATGGGGGCACAAAGTCTCTCCATAGTTGACTTCAGGACACCTTCCTGACAACTTTCACTAATTCTACTTGTTGAATTAAAAGAACAAAGAATATAGTAAGGAAAAAGACATAAGAACAGTTTCTTCAACAACAAAGATATCACAGCACAAAGTCTAAAAAGTCACTTTCTTTCTTATTCCAATAACAAAATTATGATCAACAATTTGAGCTCAAAGTCTCAGTAATGCCTTTCAATTTGAGAAGAGTTTCATTTCTGATTATCAAAGAGAGATCTTCATTTACAATAAAAGATAGTCCCTTATATAGCCTCTTCAAGAAGGACTCAAGAATAGTAATACATCATGTTGCATTAAAATTTGTTAATAAGACAGGCTAGAATTTAGGGGCATCTACCCATTTTCTTTTCTCAATGCAGAGAAACAAGTCACGCTATTGAAAGTTTACATCTTTCAATGTCCACCTAGTGATCTAATCCTTCTTCATCATTCTTCCTTTTTTGGTTATTTGAATTGGGTCCTATATTTAATTTGATGCTCTATTCCTTAGTCACTTTCTACTACTCTTTAGCAATTGACGCATGGTACATTCCACTGCTAAATAGGTGAAGACACATGGCGACTTCCACAAGACTCTAAGAAACATTTATTGATAGAGGCTTTGAAACCTATTACAAACTTAGAATTGTGGGTATAGACACTTGTCACTCTCCACGGACTTACAACAGAAAAGGTGGTAGCTTCTGCTTGCCTTTTGAGAATCCTATGGAGGATGACATGTGGTGGCTTCTACTACATTTGATGAGAGACATGTGGCAGGTTCCACTACTTTGATATTGTGTCTCAATGGATGACATGTGGCAATATCCACTGTTAAATAGGTGAGGACATGTGGCACTTTCATCTATGACTTTTTGAGGGACACGTGGTAGCATCCATTGAACTTATGGAAGCTTTGGACGCCTTTTGAATGTCTTATGAAAGATGACACGTGGCAGCTTCTGTCACATTTTAGAAACACTATAAAACTATGTAGGTTTCATTTAAATTCATGCAGACGATGCCACTTGGTGTGTTCTACTTAACTTACAAAGGACACTTAGCAGCTTTTGAGGCTCTTAGAAACAAAGTGAAATGAGACTCGGAAGATGACACTTGGCAACATCCATTTACCTTATAGAAGCTTAAGATATCCTTTGAGAGTCCTGCAAAAGATGACACATGGCAGCTTCCACTAAGATTTTAGAAATACTATAGAAACATGTGGGACTCATTTGGATTGGATTCACATAGATGATGCCACTTGGCATGCTCCACTTACCTTAGCAATTCACTCGAGACCCACCATAGTCCCTACTCAATAATGAGACAAAGGGAAGAAATGGTGGACATTGACACTCAACAATTTCTGCTAAGTTTTACAAGGGACACGTGGTGACTTCCACTGTATTTTTTCCTTATCTATGCAATCTGAGCTCTCATGATATCTCTTTGGCTAGTAGCTAAATTTGTTCACAGGGTCTACGCCGTATTTAAAAATTGATGGATATTTCATTATCTTAAATTTGGCATCCACGGGGATGTCAATGGTTCAATCGCTTCCCTGGTTCAATCACTTTCCTGGTTCAATCTCTTCTCTATTTTTTTGAGTCCCTTTATCTCTTTGAATCCATTGAACTCATTGAATCTGTTGAACCCATTGAACTAATTTGGTTCAAGGTTCAACGATTCATTCCTTTGTTCTTTGAAGTCTTCTTTTCTTCACTACCCTCTGCAAGGGAACTTGGTCTCTTCACTTTGGGGCATTCCTTTGAACTAGCCGATTAAACTAACCACTTATTAAACCAACTATGGTTCAATGGTGTAAAGGTTCAACATCTCAATCGCTTTCTTCTTGTGTTCCACTTGACTACTTGAAACAACCAATTGAACCAACTACTTATTGAACCACGCTTTGAATCAAGTTTTGAACCAAGATGGTTCAAGCTAATAAACCCTTTGATTGAACCGAATCATTGAACCTCTTGGTTGAACTAAAGCGTTGAACCAATTAAACCTTGAACCTGTTGAACCTTTGAACCAAAGTGGTTCATTAGTTCAACAATTCAATGGTTCAAGCCTTCTTCTTTTTGATAAGTGTTTTAAAGCCATTGAACCTTGAAGCGGTTGAAATTTGAACCTTAATGAAGTGCTTAACTCTTGCTGATGACGTTGAACTTATTGAACTGATTGAACCAAAATGGTTCAATGGTTAGATCCTTGTTTAGATGCTTGCTGATGGACATTTTTTATTGAACCAAGATGTTGAACCAATCCCAAAAATGAATAAGTGTTGGAAACTAATTCTTTTGATTGAACCCACTTGTATAAGCCTTTGAACCTGTAGAAATGAACCTACCTGTAGAGTCCGTAGAAATCAACCTGTAAATCCCATTGAACTTGACTTGCAGAGTCTATAGATTCCTGTGAAGCTTGAAAAATGAGGAATTTGAATGCCTAGGACAAATTTCGAAAAGGGAAGAGACAATTTTGGTATGTAGGACCAAAATAGTTCAAATTTTGTCCCAAAAATGAGTGATATTTTTGGGGGACAACATAATAGAACCTTCTATAGATATCTAGGAAGCTTGGAATCTAGCACAACTTAGAGAAAACCAATGCAAAAGAACTTTAATATTATCAGGAACCAATGAAGTCAAAGAGCAGGTCAAATTAATAGTGGAGAGTGACAGCAAGGGATCATGAATGGCAATAGAATCAACCTACAAAAATTTGATAGAATACAAACTATCCATGTTGAGGAAGGATCTGTTGAAATCGCTAATTTTATTTTTAAACACTAATCCAAATGTAGATAGATCTCTTAATGCTTTGATTAATTAACACTATAATATTATCTACAGGAGCTCAACCCACATTTCTATTCCTATAATTACAATGTTTCTTCTAGCTATGATAAGTAGGATTTAGCACTTTATGCTCCACTTTGATGAGCATTGAACATTAAATCTAAATAGAGAAATACTTCATGATAGTAATTCAACTAAAATTAAAACCAATCTACATAGCTACCATAACTCAATATTAGCTTCTTATGCATAGGGGAAAACATAGAAATCAATGGATTTGTGCCTTCACATATTTAAAAAACCATTTGCCTATTCTAATACTAGATATTGATAAAAATCAAAGTAAATGTACATACAAAAGCAAACATAGAAATAAATTTGAACACAATAATAATATTCTTCACTCTCTATATATCTATTCGAAGCATTACAAGACACTTATATAAGAATTGCAAACACTATATGTGGGGATCCTGAAATCCCTATAAACTCACTTAAACAACCAACTATATAAAACTACCCCATATAGTATTGTTATTATTCATAACAATAATATACCACACAAAATAATATTTACGTTATTACAGACTTAATAATGTGAACACACCATAACATTATAAGACTATATATTATACAATATTATTATATTTATATATAGTATATAATTAATAATATATTATATTATGTCATAATAATATAATATATAATAAAATATCTTAATAATATATGTTATTATACTAGTTACATTATTATTATTATTAATATATATATATATATAGTTAAATAAATGTTAATAATAAATATATTATAATTACGGATATACTAATTTGGACAATTAATTTAAAATGATATGTTTTAGAAGCCAATTACTATCCATAAAACCAAACCAATTTCCCTATGAGAAGCAGATGGTTTTTTATGATAGGAAGCAATTGATACTTGGAAGAAACATAGACAAGTTTAAGAAGGTTAATGGAACCTAGAAAGGTGTGGATAAGTTGCAAGAGGTTGTTAACATGTATCACAGGTGTAAACCTTATAAAAATTGGGCTATCAAAATTTATTCTATTAGAATCCTCCCATGGTGATGGCTTCATTTTTTTTTATCTTTTTCATTTTCCATCTCTTTGTCTTTTGTACATTTCTATACTAAGATTCTATATATGTTGATTTTAATATTTCTTTGTGCTAACGCCTGTGTTTATAGGATTCCTTTCAAATGGACATTAGCTATAATATATATGTGTTTTTTAAAACAAATTAGCATATTAACATGTCCAATTGGAGCTATTGGGTCCATGTAGTGGTAATTATTAATTAAAAATAGGAGGCATCAAACTAAGAAAGGATTACATACATATTAATAAATTAGGACTTTATATTATTTTTTATACATGGTACTTCATCTATACTCAGAGATTCTATAATATTAGATAGATGGAGGACAATATTGACATTCATATCTTTAGATAGATAAGTGAATCATGACCCCAATACTACTATGGCCAAAATTTATGGCCTAAATGACACTTTTGGATTATAAAGGTAGACAATGAATCTTGAAAATGGATTATAAAAATCACACATTATCAATAAATTTATTTTTTTATTACTACATTCATGTTGAATAGGCTTTGAAATTTTGTCACCAAAAGTTTCCTATTAAAATCCATGCATTTGAAGAAGAGTTTTAGGCAAGGATCAGTCTAGATTTCAATCCTAGTTAGAGTCATCTCTTTCATTGCTTGAATTTACGGAAGCATAATGTTAGATATAACCCTCTAAGATACCATCATAATTTTTAGGATAAATTATGATTAATCCATCACCACATTTTGTCAAGCTCCTTGATAATGGTGTCAAATATGTATTAATTCTTTCCATTCTACCTCTAAATTATCTTGATTTTATCTTAGAGCATTCGTTACTTCCATTTCATGTCACTTATTTAGTCCAAATGTCACCTTATTTAGATTTTCATGCTAGTGTCTCTCTAAAATTTTAATCACATTCTCAAACTAGTAAAACTTTGCATTTAAGGGCCATGTCAATTCTATTATTTTGATACTTGTTGCACTCATGCATGACTAGAGGTTTAGGCAAATTGTCATAATTTTTTTTAACTTTCATTGTAGTATGTTGACAGAATATGCAGAGCAAAATGTTGAATGTTTTGATACTTTTATTGATCAACAATAGGTCAATATATACAAAGAGAAATCAGTTAATAAAACTATAAAACTATAACCACTATGCCACCTAATCTACCAACCGACACCCTAACCACCACTACGCTAGTTATTAACCTAGTGTAACATATCATTATCCCTTAACAATGTAATATATAAAAAGTTTTTTCAACATTTCCCTCTTTATTACATTTTTTCTACAAACATATTTTTTCCTAATTATGGTCCCCCCTTTATTACAAATACTATAAAAAGATTTACACTCTGTACATATCCTACTCACTTTCTAAGGTGGCATGCCATCTTTGTGGCATCAAGGTCTTGGTGACACCTCAATTTTTTTTTTTAGGATTATTAAAAACTTGTAAGTGTCAAGAACACTACTCTCTACTAACCACAAACCTAGAGGGTTGTAGGAGGTTTCTATTACACTTTGGTGGTTTCTCAGATTACCACAAACCCTTTTCCAAGAACCAAGTGCTAATTTAGTGCTTTTGCTCCCCATGACATTCTTTTTTATGAGGTACCAAACTATAAAATCATGTTCAGTACTTATTTAAAAACACACTACAAAACATAAATAAACACACCAAAATTTATCACCATAGCAATGTTTTGGCCCCATCATAGGCAAATCATAAGAGGATGTCAGTTGTCCTCCATCCTCCAGGTATCCTCCAGTATCTAGTAAATGAAACTACTTCACTTAGCTAATGTCTTAATGAATCTCATACACATGTCATTTAGACTGAAATGAGGTCCCCCTACAATACTCATAGGCTCATCGGATGTTGGGTATGATTGAAAATGCATCAGTTTACATTTGACCCAATATCTTATTTTTAACACTTGACATAAAACACATTTTATAAAACTAACTTTTAAAAATACAAAATGAATCTTATAAAATATTACTCAACTTTTAATATTTTGATACTACTAAACTTTTAACAAACCTATAAAAAGACTTTTGATAAGGATAACTCAACTATTGATTCGAAACCTTTTACTCACACCTTATTCTTGATTTTGACAATAATAATATTTATTAAACCTAAAACTAATCTATCAAAAATAAATGACCCAAATGACTCTTATTATAAAAGAATGTCATGACAGGTAACACTAAAGAGGCTTAGAAAAAATAACAAAAATTGAACTTACAACTAGATGAAGTATAGATAGCATTACTATAAAAGGAGACTCAAATAAATCAAACCTGTAGAGACCATCACTCCTAAGTTGAACTTGATACTAATGGATCAGTTGAACATAAATGCAAACATTTAACATTGTGTTGGAGATGGTGATGGTGGTGAAAACCACATAGTAGAAGATGAAACAATGGTTCACCATCATATATGATCCTCCACCCATAATACATTAGGGAGCTCTACACTATGGCATTCCCAGTTGGGTGATAGTGGTGATAGCAATGTAGTATAATAAATAGTAGGCAATGACACAGAGAAGTGATATGTGGAATGATTGTAAAAAGATGAAGGGATCACTCTTGGAAATATATATTGACCACAACTTGCTAAATATTGGAGAGTTCAATCAAACCAGATCTACACATTGAATACTTTAGCCGATATATGCTTGTAATAGCAAATTGATGCAAATAAACTTCTCTAGTGGGTGCAATATAATAGGTTGGATCAAATATAAAATAGGATTCAAATCAAACTATCCAGAATAAGATTATGTAGATTACCCTAATCTATGTTATGACTATCAATGTTAAGCACTTATAACATTATTCTTTTTCTCATCAGGTGGGGTGATGAAGAATAATGCTCGCCCCTGCAAATAATTTACTTTCTCATCACAAATTAGGACTGGTGGAGTTCTGATACCAATGATAGAATATGTAGATAAAAATGCTTGAATGCTATGATAATTTTATTTATCAATAATAGGTCAATATATACAAAGATAAATTGGTTAATAAAACCATAAAATTGTAACCACTATGCCACCTAATCTACCAATTGATGCATCTAACCACCACTAAGCTAGTTACTAACCTAGTGTAACATATCATTACACCTTAACAATGTAATATATAATAGGTTTTTCCAACATCACTATAGTATGTTAGCTTGTAGTTAGGATGAATGACCTAATAATTACTTCTCTTTCATAATTTTGTACCTTCATTTAATCTGTACCTATATCTTCTTCCTTGTTTTCATCTTGAATGTGTGAGTTAATGTTCATGTTCACATGTGAGATGTGTTTCAAGTAACTCCATTTCAGTTTTAATCCTCTACTTATCTAATATAGCGTACATTGGTAGAAATAATTTTTTTAGTAATCATATATATCATTACACTCAAATCATTAATACATTAAATTATTTTATCGCCCACTAAGAAATTGCTTCCAAGCCTTTATTGGGAGCTAAGGCTTGGGCTCCATTATTAGTGATGGTGTCAATTACTAAAGAAAAAATGATAATATTTTGATATCCCCTACCATGGAACTTTATGGATTTACTTAAGTTTCCCCAAAATAAAGACTTTACCTTATTATAATTGCATTATCTTATTTATTTGTATATATGTTGAAGGTTACAAAGTTCTTTAAAATGAATCCTTCCAATATAATTTTTCACATAATGTGAAATATCTACAAAGTTGATTTATGCATACACATATACCTTATTATTTTTTGTGCTCATGTTGGTATGAAATTTTATATTACCCAACTTGTGTATGTCTATTTTCTTATATTATAGTCTATTTTTCCTATCTTTATGTTTGTTGGGCTTAACTAAAAATGTTTTACCTTTTTGCCATCTAGGTTTACAAGGAGTCAAGAATTATACCAATATTTTGGCCATGAAGATATAGATTATTTTTGTATTTGGTAAATTTTTCCAAAACACATAATTTATAGCTATATAATCTAATTGTACACCCTTATATAATTTGCTTATTTGACATGTGCATTTAGTATTTATTTTGTAAATGGGTACTTTGATGAGATGTTGAAGTTAAGGTGTATAGTAATGTAAAAAATGTGATTAGATATGATTGATGATATTGCAGTGGTTGCATCCACATAGAAATCCCATGCTTATCTATTCAAGAGTTATATGAATTTGAATGCTAGTCTTGAAACAACATTTTTTATGGTATTGATACATGAAGTTCTATTTTTAATCTTATTTCTTTTCAAGTTTTTCAACATGCTCTAAAATTACTATGCAAATTTTCTATTTCAATCATTGATCCCAAAAAAATTGTGCAAAGTTTACAAATTTGGTTGTTTTTGTTGTCCTTATATTTAAATAAGTTCATAGAAGCTAACATCCTTTGAAAGGATGTAACGTATTATACTTTTTATGGGACACGGTTGTTTTTAAGAGTACTTACTATTTATCTATGTTAAGGTTTATTCTAAGTATTTTAGTCTAATACTTGTGTGTCATTTGTGTTGATTATAATTTTCATGGTTTTTCAATATATTTGGTGATATTTTTATTCTTGAATCACATGTTGTGGGTTTTTTTCTTTTTAAATCAGTAGAGAATGATACCAAGAGTTAAGCATTAATACAATGTTTTCTTTTCAATGTTGTAGCATTATTCCTCCATTTTATGACTAAGAGTGAGCTTATTATTCACACATCAAGGAAAGAGACCCCTCAAGTCAAGTTTATGATCAAATGCTCAATTTGGCATCATACTCAACATTCCCTCTTTAATGTAAAGAGGTGAAATATTTATCATCTCATTAATTCTTTAATGAATTTGATTTTGCAATCCCTTGGTGAGAATATCAACACATTGATCTTCACCTATCACATACTTAATGATCAGTGGTTTATCATTGACCAATTCTTTATCAAAATTATGTTTGAGTTTAATGTGCTTGATTCTAGCATAGAAAACTGAATTCTTAGACAATTGTATTGTTCCATTATTATCACAAAATAGTTATATTGGCTCAAGTTGAGCTTCATTGAAATCAACTAAGAGTCGTATTAATCATAATCCTTGTGTAAAATCTAATGTAAGAGTTGTATATTTATATCCAATAGAAGATAATGCAACTTTTTTTATTTGAAGACCAAGAAACCAACCCACTTCTCAATGTGAAGCAATAATCTAAATTTGACTTCCTATCATCAATAGATCATATCCAATCTAAACATGTGTATCCAATGACACATAAATAATTATTTTGTATAAAATGAATAAAATTATTATAATTACCTCTTACATATCTAAAAAATTATCTTCACTATTGAAAAATGTTTAAGTAGTGGTTTTTCCACAAATCTAGAAACTAGTGAAACCCCATTACTAATATAAGGTCTTGCCATTGTGAGATATATCAAACCTCCCACCATGATTATAAAAGTATTTTCATCAATTGAAATAATTCTATCCTCTCTCATTATTATCTCTTCACTTTCAGTCAGAATGTCCACTCATTTAGAATCTTGAAGATTGTACTTATTTAACATGTCATGGACATACTTGGCTTGAAAAATGAATATTTTATATTTATTTTAATGGAATTCCGTGCCAAGAAATTAATTCATAATTCCAAGGTCAATTAACTCAAATTATGATTTCATAGATTGTTTTAAGTTATTCAATATCTCTATAGAGTCACCTATAAAGATCAAGTTATCTACATAGAGATAAATATATAAAACATTAGAACCGAATACTTGTATGTAAAGAGTTGGTTCATTTTTAATTATTAAAAAGTATTGATATAATAACCAGCTATCAATTATTGAGTACCAAGTTCTTGGATCTTTCTTTAATTTATAAATATTTTTTTTTAATTTATATACCTAAAACTATTTACCCTTTACATCAAAATCTTATGGTTTTGCCACATATACTTATTCTTCAATCACTCTATTTATGAATACATTTTTTACATCTATTTGATATATTTTACATATTTTATGAGTAGATAAAACAATCACTAGTCTTATAATATGTTTGTGTGCCGAAAGGGCATACATTTCCTCATAGTCAACCCCATATGTTTACGTAAATATTTTTGAAACTAGTATAGTTTTTAGCTTGTCAATTATTTTTCACCCTTGGAGAGGTAGATCAAGCCTATTATAATTGATTAAAATAATGGGATTACCCCTAGACCTATGGGATATCTATAGTGGGGGTAATACTCTAGATTAAAGGGATAGCTCCCTTGATATATCTAATTAATCTCATCACCTATGATACTAACTTGTTGAGATGAAAAGGGAAAGAGAAAATATGAAAGAAACCTAACATAATGAGGTGATGCACCAAATATGAATTGATAACAACCAACTATCTATAATTTTATTTCAAATAAGAGCCTAACTTACACATGACACTAATCCAAATCTATCTTTCTATAATAGTACTTCTCATGGAGGTTTGTGAAGAAATCTTGAGCTAGGAGGACTAAAAAGAGTTCATGACATGAAAATAGTAAAGATACAATTCATTAAACTCATACACACTTCATTTGAACACTTTAAGAGACTTGCTAAAATACATTCAAATTGAATATGAATGATAACAAGGATAACATGCCAAGGAAGTGAATCATCACTTAGCAAGATCAACTAATCTAGCATGCATATTGAAATAGTCCATTGAGAAGGTAAAACCAAGTTTTTATTCATTGATCAAAGGCTGAAAATGAATAGGGATTCACCATATCTAGGTAGAGAATACCAACTTAGCCAGTTAAGACTCAATATATAGAGAAAGTGAGAGAGAAGAAGAGAATGGTGTAGAAGAGAGAGAGAGAGAGAGAGAGAGAGAGAGAGAGAGAGAGAGAGAGAGAGAGAGAGAGAGAGAGAGAGAGAGAGAGAGAGAGAGAGAGAGTTGACAAGTGTCTCATGAGTTAAAAAAAGAGAATATCTATGTGTAACTCCTTTGAAGATGCTTCCTTGATCCATGTGACATAGGAGTTAAAATGTTTGTTTGACACCTTGACTAGCTCTCCAAAACTACCCTTTGCCTTGGCATATTCAAGGACAAGTGGCCTTATTGATTTTTATATTAGGTTACCTTATACCTTTCATCTTTTCTTGATATCTCTAAACTTATCCCTTCAGGTTCTCTTTGACACATCACTTCATCACTTGCTAGGTGTCTAGAAGACTCTTCATCTCTTTAGGCTAATCTTTTATATAATTGTCAAAACTTGAATTTATCTTAATGGTCTCATCCTATCTTCATGGATGGCCTATTAATATCATACGAAACCTACCAAATTTTATTTGGAAGTCTCAAACCAGCCCCAAGAATTATTTTTATCTACCAGAAGTTCTAATTAGGCCTCATTCCTTGTAGCCTTAAAATCATGCAAACCTCTTTATGTGGATAAAATTATAGATTTTATTAAGAACATGAAGTCATATTTTAAAATATAGTATGGTATTATAGATTCATATTTAATTTCATGTCTTGAGAGTGATTAGAAGTGTACCTTTTTATTGCTTCTCTCTCCTAACTAGGTCTCAATTAGGCCTCCCTACCTAGAGACTAAAAATTGACTCTACAAGGTTCACACACATTCCAACCCTAAAATAAAAATTATTTAATTATATGACCTCTTCCCCATTCTCCATGTCAATTTTTAAATTCTAACACCTTGTACGAACCTCCCAAAGCTAAAAATAGTCCATTTTACCCTATTTCATATAGTCTTCTACAAACCAATGACATGGGGTGATGATCATGGGATTCTTAGAAATTATTCAAGTTATTTTATAGTTTATATAATCCATTTATATTCATATAAATCCATTTCACTCTTATCAGGTCATCCTGTCTCTCTTAGATAGCCTGAAAGTGCCTCAAGGTATTAAGGATTATTCATAAAGTAGCAGCCTTAAATGAATTAAAAAAAATTAATCATCAGTTCACAAGGGTTTCTCCTCATGTCTAAAATATTTATCCACCATGAATTTTTTCATGTGAGATATGAGCAAAAGTTGACAGCCTCACGAGTTGGAAAGCTATATTAATGAGGTCTAGGAAACTTGGGGCCTGAAAGTGGAAATTTTGAGTTTGAATATGATTCATAACACTTTATGGAAGTAATTTAAAACCTCATTGACTTATACCCATGGTTATCCAACCCCTCTATGCCCATTAGTTTTCCTACTATCTATTTTGCTTAGGCCTAGGGTTCTTAAGCCATCTTGCATAAAATACCCTAACTAACTATATTCACATGTTTTTCTCACCATCAAGGGTCTAGGTCCTCATGAAATTTTTACCATGCTTCTCACCATATCCTTATGTCCTTTATGGTCTCAACTTCACTCCACTTTAGCACCTCTCACCTAACTACCCATATAGGCTTGTGTATGCAATTAGGCATGTTTGAGACTAAACAAGGTTTATCATGATTATGTCTTCACTTAAAATGAATTTGAATGACTTATGGAGTCATTAATAATCATTAAATAATCCTAAAATATTTTTCCATTTTATCAAACTTCACACAAACCTCAAAACCTTTCAAGTAAGGAACTTCCTCCTTTGACTTAGGTATGACTATGTTGTAGTTATATGACTAGCTAAATATGTAGGGTTTCAATCGTTGTCTCATTTATTAATTGAGTATAAGGAATATCATGGAAATATATCATCCTCATATCAATCATATTCAAATATATTACTCTAAGACCTCACATAGGCCTTTAACCCTCTTAAACAAGCAAAACTTCTCAAAAGGTAGACTTGTATAATGCATTAACTGAGTAGGCAAGGTTTTGAACTCTGTTTTACTAAATATTATTGGGCATACTTCATTTTTACCTCTATTTTATAAAGGCAATATCTATTTATATTTCCTTATGACATCATACTTGACAATAGACTCTAATTCTTCCTCTTTTAGGTATGAGACTAGTATGTTTACCCTAACAAACATGTATGTCTCTATTAAGAGAAAATTGAGTATATTTAAGGATTTAGGACCCTGCCTCCATTATTTGACACTTCCAATACCCTATCCTATGATTGGGAGTAACTTTGAGCCTTAATCCAAAATTTCACCTTCAAAATATATAGTATGTATAATACCCTACCTATAGGTTCCTATTAGGTGTCTTGAGCCCATTTTAAATATGTACTTATAATCTATAAGCTAAGGAAACTCTTAGAGATCTTTGGGAGTTATTTGAACATATTCAAAATATTTTAAATTCTATGTCCACCAACTCACATTGATATTCAATGCATATCCCTTCAATACTCCCTCATTGTCATTTGCTTCCTCATTGCTAAAGGTGCCAATGAGTTGTTTGGTTGTAGGTAAGGATTGCTATCATGAACATAGAATTAGTGAAGAGATATTTTATCTTGAATTTGAACTCATGAAATTTGAAAACAACACAAACTTTTTTTACTACTCAAGCCCTTAACTTCATCAAAACTCTCACAAAAGTAGACCTATAGGTTTGTACCTTTAGGTCTACAACCCTGTGTTTTGGAAATGGGAAAGTGAAAACATAGATATTAGAGATTAAATATCAATTTATTCCTTGAATAAAAACATTTATCAGCAAGTCACAACTCCCAAAATCTTTGAAAATATATATTGAAACCCACTCAATTCATCTAGCTATGTAGGCACACAAGAACACAATCTAAAAAGTGAATGAAAGTGTGACCTTTCTGAAACTAGTACTAAATTTTTAGTTTATTAGATTTAAATTAATATATTTTGAATATGGTATAAAATAATAAAGGAAAACTTAGATTTATTAAACCATCTAGAGAACCATAAAACACAAATATTGACAGTCACAAATTATGCACAATAGCATCTCTCTTTGAAAAAAGACCTTCCACACATGACAACCTAGTGGATGGATATGTATTATATATCTAAAAACTCTAATTAAACTTATTCTAATTTTTTTCATATAGACAAAGAGTTCACACTTGCATTGGAGTTGCACAAAACATAGCCTCTAGGGATTTTAGTCTTCAAAAAAAAGTCTATATCTTTAGCAATTGTTCATAAATATAAGGAGCTCAATATAATTAATAATTCTACAAATTGGAATCCTATAAGGGTCATAAACTCTAGATAAAATCTTAGTCCCTAAATCCACTTGTACAACCTATACCATGTAGTTAAAAATGGCCTTCATGAGCTAGTGAATGAAGTGATGGAGGAGAGAGATATATATATTTTTGAAACTTTGAGATTTGAAACTTCTTTCCATGTTATTTATGACCTTTTAAAGATCAAGGGACACCTCTTCAATGTTTTTACCTACAAATGACTTCAACAAGTCTGCACAAGTCTCTTAACTCTTCTCTTTAGCATTGAAACTCAAGATTCTGACCTTTGTTTGACTTGATAATAGGTGTGGCAATTGTGTAGCTACTCCAAAGTCTTTTTAAGGTGTATTTTACACTTGGGGAGATTTTAAATACATTGGAGTTAGCCAAAAATAATCTTTTTCCTTATTTTCACTACCTTAAAGTTCATAAATGAACCTTAAACACTCCAAAATATCATGAAATGTTATGATAAAGTGATTAAGACATAAAATGACTTTGAGAGACTCTTAAAAACCTATGACACCACTTTAAAAATCCTTATCTCTACATGACATGTCTAGACCACTATATGACCAAAACAAGGCATTACCTTAACTTCTTCAAACTAACCTTAAAAAATGTTAATAAGGTTTTATGAATAATTTTAGACACCACATAAGACATGATAAAACCACATGACAACCCTATGAAAGTTTTAATTTAGAGGGATTGACCCATTCTGACTTGAGGTCAATAATTTGGCATTTCATAAGGATTTCATGTCTGCAATGCTAAATGGATTAGTAGCCTTGTCCTTCCATTGGGAAATGGGGTCATTTTCCATTAGTTTTAGACCTAATTAAACCTTGATCATGACACAACAAACTTATTGGACCTTCAAAACACACCAAACAAAGATGACACATAGAAAGTAAAGCAATAAGACTCACACATGTGCTAGCTAAGCACTTTAGGGAACATAATAATAACATTAAAAAACTAAGTATATATAAATAACTTGAAAACATATTATTCCTCTTGGATGAAATGGGAATATTATACAATCTCTTTTTCCATGAAATAAATGATGACATAAAATAAGTTGCCTCTTGAGACTTTCTCTTTTTGTCTTCATCTTCTTGATGAATGCCACTCTTGACATGTTCTCAAGTGAAACAACAGCTACAAACAAGTCACCTATGAAGTGAAATCATCTTGTACTTCAACACCCCTCTCATGATGCTCAATATATGCATATTTATTCAATTATTCCTCACCTAAGCATGCTTATTTAACCTTCATGTCATCTTGAATGACATTAGACTTCTTATCATTTATTGCAAGCTCATCAAACTCTTCAAGGAGCTTTTCATACTCACTCTAAGCTTCATCATTATCATCAATGAACATATCTTTTTCAATCTCCTTATGAACATGATCTTAAATAAGTAGCATACCCTTAAAAAGGCCTTCAATCTCTTGAATGAGTTTAATGTTCTATTGTCAATCATCTTTGTCCTCTTCTCTTTGATCAACATGAATAAGATCAACTAGAAGAGTAATTTCCTTTCTCTTAAAGAACCATAGGGTTTTCAAGAATTCCAAGTCTTTATATGTAGTTATGAGGTTTTAAGGGAGCTTATTCAAGTTCATTTTCTTGGCCATTGTGTGCTTTGTCAACCTCAACTTACTTACTTAGAGAGTCTTCAACTTCAAAGCTAGTTGTAACCTCAACAAACTTGGATGGCATAGGATCTTCTTCTTGAAAAACACCATCAAGGCCATCTCCAAGAGTCTCTTCTTTGAAAATGGATTTATATTTCTCTTTCACAAAAAGATTACCAGTAGAAACTCACTTGCATTGTCTTTTTTAGCTATAACTATACTTGATTCTCTTCACTTGCTTCCCATAGTATCGTTTCTTCTCCAAGGAGGAAGATGGTAGGAGGCTGATTAATAGGTTTATGGGTTGGAGATGGAATATTAGGTATAGCAAATAGCTCATGAATGGGCTTGGGGATGGAGGGAGAGACTTGTAAAGGATCAAATTCTTCTAGAAGAGTTGGCATGGTATAATTAGGAATCATAGACTAATAAAGCCTCCAAGATGACAATATCTTACTTTCTTGAGCAATAATAGGTGTATCTTGATGAATAATAGGATTCAAAGGATGAGGACTAGGAATAGGAGATGATGATTGAGGTTGTTTGGATTGAGTTTCTTGATTCTCCCACCTCTATAATTAGTATATCTAGCATTGGATAAAAATTCTCATTTCATATAGCTCATCATTGATAGTATATTAGGTTTCCTCTTAAAATAACATCCACTTACCCATAAATAATTGAATTGACTCCCTCATCCTCTCTATAATATGGAAAGGGATTACATTAGGGTCTTAATCCCATTCTCTCATAACCTCTTCTAATTTTAGTATTTTTAACCTGAGTGCCAACAAGGATATGGAAGATGAAATATGAATTTGAGGTGGAAACATCACATCTTCTCATTTCATGTTCTGAGAGTGAATGGAAGTTTAATTTTATATTTCTTCTCTCTCCTAACTAGGTCTTAATTAGGCTTCCCTACCTAGAGATTGAAAATTAACTCTACAGGCTTCCCATATATTCCAAACATAAAATAAAATTTTTATTTAGTTTTATGACCTCCTCCCCACCCTCCATGTCAATTTTAAAGTTTTGACACCTTGTATGGACCTCCCTAGTAAGGAACAATAATCTTTTCTAGCCTATTATATATAATTTTGTATAGTATTTTACAAACCAGTGACATGAGGTGATGATCAAGGGATTATTATATATTATTTAGGTCATTTTAGAGTTTATCCAATCCATATAGAGGCATAAAAATCTATTTCTCTCTCATCAAGTCATTCTATTTCTCCTAAGTAGCTTGAAAGTGCCTCAAGGTCTTAAGGATTGTTCATAAAAGAGAGGCCTTAAATGAAAAACAAATACTATGAATAATTAGTTCACAAGCGTTCATCTTCATACCTAAAATATTTATCCACCATGTAATTTTTCATGTAAGATATGAGCAAAAATTAATAGCCTCATGAGTTGACATGCTATGCTAGTGAGGTCTAGGAGAGTTGGGGCCTGAAAGTGCAAATTCTAAGTTT
Source organism: Torreya grandis (assembly GCA_037957365.1). Classification (NCBI taxonomy): domain Eukaryota; kingdom Viridiplantae; phylum Streptophyta; class Pinopsida; order Cupressales; family Taxaceae; genus Torreya; species Torreya grandis. The sequence goes on along the minus strand of JARHVA010000007.1, from coordinate 825,354 downwards.
GAATATGATTATGAACACTTTATGGAGGTCAATTACAACCTCATTAACTTTTCCCCATGGTTATCTAACCCCTCTATCCCCACTAGTTCTTTGACACTCTCTTTTACTTAGGCCTAGGGTTCTTAATCCATCTTAACACTCCAAAACTTCATGAAATGTTATGAAAAAGTGATTAAGACATTAAATAACTTTGAGAGACTCCTAAAAACCTATGACATCACTTGACCAAGCCTTATCTCTCCATGACATGTCTAGACCACTATATGAAAAAAATAAGACATTACCTTAACTTCTCCAAATTAACCTTAAAGAATAATAATAAGGTTTTATGAATACTTTTATAGAACATATAATTCATTATAATACCACATAATAACCCTATGAACTTTCTAATTTATATGGATATAACCATTTTGACTTGAGGTCAAAATTTAGTCATTAGTACCATCACTCTTGAATTCAATCTTATAGACCTACTTAGTACCTCTGATAATATGAACAAAATTTCATGTATCAATCCTCTCAATTTAATCCATATCTAAATTCATATCATCAACCCATTCTTTCTTTTGACTATCTTCTGCATAACTTCTAAGTTCACTAGTCACATAGAACAATGCAAACATATTATTTTTATCATTAAAAAAAATCAAAAGAATTACCTTACTAATGTTAAATCCTTTTGATCATCATATCATAATTATAATCTAAAATTATATTTCTTATATTTATATTCAAAAATTTATTATTCTTACTTGGATTTACTGAAGATGGATGACTAGTGTCTTGTGAAATGCTACTATTATTGTTTATTGTTGAACTATACATGTGTGTAAGACTTTGTAAGCCCTCAAAATCAACTTCAATAGGTTTCCCGCTTCACTTATTACTTCTATATATACATGATAAAAATCATCATACACCTTATTTTCAAAAAAAAACATGATCCCTATAAATAATTGTTGATTTACCATCACTATTATAAAATTTGTATGCTTTATTTTCATTACTATATCATGTGAAATTATGATCAATACTCTTAGGATCCAGATTTTTAAAAAAAATAAACATTATTTATTTCCTCCATACCTTTAATTCTAGTGATTTTCATATTGTCTTTTCTTTCAACTAAGATGTACTTTCCATCTCTCAAATTTTACTTGGTTTTTGAAAGAGTCATCTAACTTGGTGAAATCATCTTTGTGATTTTTCATCGTATTTGATCAATGTGAATCAAGAAACCACCAATTATTTGATTCATCTATTCCCACATTAAATGTGAGACAATAATATTAACCCTCTTTAACATCACTTTTTTAAACTTGAAAAAACTTTCTTTTCACTCTCTTGATTAGCTTGATTCTTAATTGTCAGTATTATATAGTCTTTTATCATCTACCCTAGAATTTTAGAGTAATGGAAAGTAAAGTATTTATTGCTCTTACCCATTCAGTTAGCTTCAAATTTATCCTTTAATTTTGAATTTTTTGAACTCTCTTGATTTTTATTTTTACTTTTATTTTTGGTCTTTTAAATATTTTTCTTTGTTTCAAGTGCTTGTTCTTGATCTCATGTGTATAGTCTCATCTTATCCTAATGGGACAAGAGATAACTGACTACTCACTAACACTTATGATGCCTTCAACAATACAACACCTTCTCATGAGATAACTTCTTGAAGGTGTTCCATACATTTTTAACATACTTATATAGACCTATTCAGATCAATCATTCCTTTAGTGGAAAACTTAAAACTCTTCCTTTACCTATCGGCTATGATATCATCCTTTAGCCCCGTTTCCTCTGTTTATTGGCCATAACTTTCCATAGATCAGCCCAAAATAGAATGTTAAAAAATTTTAGATTACCCATTAAGATATTCTATAACATACCTAAGATTCAACTACGCTTCCTTTGTACGGAATTGCACTTCCTTCTTTAAGCCATGTTCACATTAGCCCTCCTTTCATGCAAACCTCCTTGTCCAGAGCAAAGTAAGGACTTTATAATCAAACAAATCACCTTTTTGGATACCCATTACCTCCTTAAAAGTTAATCAAACCTTTTTTTGGTGCACTTATTTGGACAAAAACCACTTTTCTCATTTGGGCCTATTCTCTTAGCTTGCATACACCTATAATCTACTTTAGGTTGTCTTTTTCTGTACTTTTTCATACTGTACCAACATGAGACATTTTCCAACAGTTATAAAATGTATTATAGGCATGGATTATGAATTTTTGATCATTTTTAATGGTCAGAACTCTTAAAACATCAAAACCCTTGTTTCTAGGTCTTAAGGTGACTGTATAGGGCAGCAATCATAAAAAAATCATATCTTGAGAAAATATGGGTTTCATGACCTCATTCCAAAGCCAAAAATTATATTTTTAAGTTCTCTAATGTTTACCTTTTGACACCAAATGTTGATCATGTACGGAACTATCCCAGTTCATAAATTTGTAAGCAAGGATTTTGGCGTTTAGCAGATTTTGACTGTAAAAATCTTTATACAGACTTTTTCAAAGATATCTCATGACTTTTATATACCCATTATCAAGTTGTATAACATATATCAAACTCAAATGAGGTTTTTTTGTATCATACTCCTCAAACTTGACCCTGTTTAGTTTTCTTAAGACCTAATTTGCCCTCTTACAAGCGTATTTCACTATCACCAATACATTTTTTCATCCAAACAAGATTCAAATCACCATTGGAGGTTGTATTGTCATATATTAAGATTTTTCAATCAATCCACACCATATTTTATACACAAGATTCCTCTTTACAATAAAATATAGATGTTTGTTACTCTCTTAAACTCTTAAAAAGACACACACACAGGCCTATTTACTGTCTAGGTCAAAATTCCACCAATGAACTAATTTCTTCCATAACATAAACATATGAAAAAAATATATTCATTCTTTCTTAGATCAAATAAGAGACTTACAATTCAATACAAGATCCAATCTCAATGTTCCATGGCTTTCAAAGCCTTGTTTGCTCCTTCACACATTCTTGACTTTACATCAAATCTGCTCCTTCTCCTTAACTTTAACATCTCTTGAGTGAGGTCCTCCCTCACTATTTCTCCTCTCTTTTCTTCATTCTATTATCTTCATTCTTACATTCTTGAGATCCTCTTTTCTTCTTACATCTCTTCCTTTGAATGAGAGGTCCTTTCCTCTTTGTCCTTCCTCTCCTCTGCGTCCCTCTCATCTTTTTTAATGAATTTTCTTTTGCTTTTAATCAAGAACCTCTTCTCTAACCTCTATGCCCAATTTGGGCTCAAGATAAAAAATAGTTTTTAATTTTCAACAATATGCCAAGGTTGAAAGATTTTCAACCACTCCTCCTTTATTTCCTCAACAGCCCCAACAATTATTTTTTTACATTTATTTTTTTACAATTACTCCTTATTAACATCATATTAGAGGGAAAATATAATAAATTGAATTTGAATTCAATCATCCCAACGTAACCATGTCTTGTCAAGAAAATAAATGTAGATGCTCCTGCATCATACTCTCCCTCTAGAAACAATTTGAACCTTAGTTCAAATGAAATGCTTCCTCCATGCATTAGTCTTCACTATATTCCTGGATCCCAAGGTCTTGTTATGAATGCCAATGCTGCTGTTTGTCTTTGATATTCTTTGTCCTTCAGCTTCTTGCTTTTATTGCTTTTCTTGTATGTTCTTTTTCTCATCTCCTTTTTAGCTGCCATCTCCCACTTCCATGATTTTTCATCTTCATACATGTCTTCTAGATCTTCTTGTTCTTCTTCTTGGTTCAAAAATTTGTCCATTGAACTATGGACTTCATTCATCTCCACAACTTTAACACCTGCATTCAAAACATCAAAGGCAATGTTAGAAGTAAAAACTTGAGACCATAAAGTCTCTTGCCTACCTCCACTTTTCTGCTCTTTGGCCAAAACTGCCTTTGCCTCTTTAGTGTGCTCTTGTCTTGTTTCACTCTTCCCAATGGTGTCTTCACCATGGCTTGTACCTTCATTCATCTCTCTTGAATGACTAAACAGCTCCTCCAACATTCTCAACTCTTCCTTTAGTAAGATCTAATCTATCTCACTATTCTCTTCATCAAACTTGGGCTCATCACTCACAAGGATTACTTGTCTTTTACCTCTTATCTCATCTTTTCTTAGCTTGTCTTCACATAAACCAACTTCTTCAATATATTCATCAAAAACAATTGGAGCAATATTACCTTGTGTTTCCTTACTCTTTTCAATCATGTGAACTGATTTCACATCTCTACTTTCATCATCCATTCTCTTGGAACTCTCTCCTTGCTACACATTAGTCCACATAGCCACTTTCCATTTGTCATTTCTCATGAAAAGATCATTGAAGGAATCAAAAACATCATCATAAACAATTTGTTTAACTTTCATATTTGTATCCTCATGCTCTACCTCATTATTCTTTGAGAAGTTTTATTTCTCACCTTTAGCCATCCATACCTTCTTCATAGATTTAGGATGACACTTATTCAATTTACCAACCAATTTCTTCTCTTTGACATCTTCCTGTTGTCTTGCTTGATAGCTGGCCTTGCTCACTTTGCATTCTACCTCTTCCTTCATTCTTTGTATTTGTTTCTTGCTTGAGTCTTCATCTTGATTGAGCTTTGTGTCTTTCATTACATTTGTTGATCCCTTGATCTATTTTGGTACCACATATCCATGATTAATTAAAAACTTCACTTTTATCTTTACTTCTCTAACATGTATATCAACAATTTCATGCTTATAAAAAAAATCAATTTTTGAATTCACCTTTACCTCCTTAATGAGCTGCTCCATTAATTCTTTGACTTGTATAGCTTCTTGATTATTTGTACTTTCTTCTTCCTTTATACTTGGCTGTTCTCTTTCCTCTTCTTGGCATTCAATGGCATCATGGAAGTCATCCTCATCTTCCATCTCTTCTCTTGCTTGTAGGGTTTCCTCAACACCTCCCTCATGCATTAACCAATGCATCTCTTCTTCTTTATCAACAGCAGCAAACTTTTTCTTTTCTCCTACACATTCACTTATGCACTTGGTGTCTTCTCTTGCACCAATCTCTTCACTCTCCAAGGCCCTTCACTTGACCTTCATAAGGCTTCTCATACCTACAATTACCCATGCAAAGACAACATTAGATATAATAGTAAGAGACCACATGGTCCCTATGAGTGCTCTCTCCACCAACACTCTTATCTTTTCAAGTGCTCTTCCTAGCACTTCATCTATTCTTTCTTTTCTTCTCTTGTTCTCCACAATGAGAACATTTTTCACAATCTCTTCCTCTTTTTGTTTCTCTCTTGGCAACCTTCTTATCTTCTTCAAGCCTCTATGGGCTTCTCTCTTCTTGGCAATCTCATTTTGCCTTTTTCTCCTCTTCATTAGGAGATCTATTGGCCACTTCAACCTTTTCCTCATTGGCCATACCCACACTTTCTCATTTGATTGCATCCCAGACTCAAACATGTTGTTAATCTTAGCTAAATATGTCCAAAAACTAGCAATCTCTTTATCAAAGTCAACATTAATCATACCTTTCTGCTTTGGGGTGCTTGTTTTCTTCTTGTTACTCTCATGTATCTTGCTGCTCTGTAGTGCCTTCAACAGTATTTCCATTTTTGATATCTTCACCCAAGTCTTTTCCACCTTGGTCTCTTGATCCCTTTCAAGTCCTCTTGTCTCACCCAAGCCTTTCTCCTTGACTGGTCTTTTGACAATCTCCTTGATCTCACCTAGGCCTTTTGCATCCTAGTCTTTTGATCCTTTTCTCAATCCTGCAGCAACTCTTTATACAAAACTTCAACAAACACAAATCAAAAATCCAAGCTTACCTTGCTTTGGATCTTCCTCTTGAGCATTCACTATGATCTTCTTCTAGAGCTTCTCTTGGCTCTTCACTAAGCCTTCCTTGGCTTCTTCTCCCCTTAAGCCTCAATGGCTTTAAGCCTTCCTTTCACCTGTTTACTTCTCAAACACAATAAATTCAAATCAAATATCAAAGTTACTCATACCTTTCTTTCATAGGGTCTTCTAGTACTTTGTCTTGCTGATCCTTTTTCCAAATCCTGTAACAACTTGATCTAAATCCCAAGAGCTTCAAGCTCTGATACCAAAATTGATGCCTTCAACAATACAACATCTTCTCATGAGATAACTTATTAAAGGCATTCCATACATTTTTAACATACTTATACAGACCTATTTAGATCAATCATTCCTTTAGTGGAAAACTTAAAACTCTTCCTTTACCTATCGGCTATGATATCATCCTTTAATCCTGTTTCCTCTGTTTATTGGCCATAACTTTCCATAGATCAGCCCAAAATGGAATATGAAAATATTTTAGAGTACCCATTAAGCTCTTCTATAACATACATGAGATTAAACTAGGCTTCCTTTGTATGTAATCGCATTTCCTTCTTTAAGCCCTATTCACATTAGCCCTCCTTTCATGCAAACCTCCTTGTCAAGAGCAAAGTACGGACTTTATGATCACACAAATCACCTTTTTGGATATCCATTACCTCATTACAAGTTAATCAAACCTTTTTTTGGTGCACTTCTTTGGACAAAAACTAGTTTTCTCATTTGGGCCTATTCTCTTAGCTTGCATACACCTAGAACCTACCTTAGGTTGTCTTTTTTTGTACTTTTCCATATTGTACCAACATCAGACCTTTTACAATAGTTATACAATGTATTATAGGCATGGATTATGAAGTTTTGATCATTTTTAATGGTCAGAACTCTTAAAACATCAAAACCCTTGTTTCTAGGTCTTAAGGTGACTGTATAGGGCAGCAATCATAAAAAAATCATATCTTGAGAAAATCTAGGCTTCATGACCTCATTCCAAAGTGAAAAATTATTTTTTTAAGTTCTCTAATGTTTACCTTTTGACACCAAAGGTTGATCATGTACGGAACTATCCTAGTTCATAAATTTGTAAGCAAGGATTTTGGCGTTTAGCAGATTTTGACTGTATTTTGACCATAAAAATATTTATACATACTTTTTCAAAGATATTGCATGATTTTTATATACCCATTATCAATTTTTATAACATATATCAAACTCAAATGAGGTTGTTTTGTATCATACTCCTCAAACTTGACCCTGTTCAGTTTTCTTAAGACCTAATTTGCCCTCTTACAAGCATATTTCACTATCACCAATACATTTTTTCATCCAAACAAGCTTCAAATCACCATTGGAGGTTGTATTGTCACATATTAAGTTTTTTCAATCAATCCACACCATATTTTATACACAAGAGTCCTCTTTACAATAAAATATAGATGTTTATTACTCTCTTAAACTCTTAAAAAGGCCCACACATAGGCCTGTTTACTGTCTAGGTCAAAATTCCACCAATGAACTCATTTCTTCCATAACATAAACATATAAAACAAAATATTCATTTTTTCTTAGATCAAATAAGAGACCTACAATTCAATACAATATCCAATCTCAGTGTTCCATGGCTTTCAAAGCCTTGATTGCTCCTTCACACATTCTTGACTTTACATCAAATCTGATCCTTCTATTTAACTTTAACATCTCTTGAGTGAGGTCCTCCCTCACTATTTCTCTTCTCTTTTCTTCATTCTATTCTCTTCATTCTTACATTCTTGAGATCCTCTTTTCTTCTTACATCTCTTCCTTTGAATGAGAGGTCCTTTCCTCTTTGTCCTTCCTCTCCTCTACATCCCTCTCATCTTTTTTAATGAATTGTATTTTGCTTTTAATCAAGAACCTCTTCTCTAACCTCTGTGCCCAATTTGGGCTCAGGATAAAAAATAGTTTTTAATTTTCAACAATATGCCAAGGTTGAAAGATTTTCAACCACTCCTCCTTTATTTCCTCAACAACCCCAACAATTATTTTTTTACCTTTATTTTTTTAAAATTACTCCTTATTAACATCATATTAGAGGTAAAATATAATAAATTGAATTTGAATTCAATCATCCCAACGTAACCATGTCTTGTCAAGAAAATTAATGTAGATGCTCCTGCATCAACTTATTTTATTCATGTCATTAAATTATTAAATATTGATCACTATATGAAACCATACTTTAATTTAATATCTCAATGTTTTTATTGCTGTAATATTATCTTGTATATTTTCTTTGTAAATCCTCATTTTATATACTAAATAATTTATCCTTATGCAGTAATCTCCAACTCCCTCATTATATGACATTCTCAAATTTTTAAAATTCATTTTAAGAGTTTAGATTTTTATTTATCTTATCTTAGTAGATAATTTATATGAATTTTACAATGCATTCCATGCCTCATGATAATTTTATATGCTTAGGTCTATGACACTCTAAAGATAGAATAAAGTTTGTGCATTCATCTTTTCTTCATCTTTTTTTTAATTTTATCTTGATATTAAGTTAAGGTATTCTAATATTTATGTGGTGTGTAACCGTATAAAACATTCTCTTTAAATCCTTTCCATATAATAATTATATTCAACTAATATCTCCAATATTCAAGTTGTCACCTTTAAAAATATGAATATTCATGGAAGCAGATTCCACAAAAGCCATTGATTCTTCTAATAATGATCCAAAACTCTTTTAAACCTTTATTGAATATGGTTATAATACAAAATAAAAATTTTAATTTATTCATGGAGTTCAAATAAATTTTGATTTAATATAAAATTGAAGCTATGTATCAACCAATATGTCTTAGAGTTTTTAGTTGTTAAACTAGTTGTGTTGTAAGTGAAATTATCGACCAAAAATTGTACTAAATAACTTCAAAACTAAACATATATGATATTTTATCTTAATTTGTGAATACTTAAAATAAAAAATCATAGAAAACAATATTTGATACGCAAATTTATAAAATTAATTATTGTACCATATGTGTACATAGTTATTTATTAATAAATAAAATTAAAATAAACCTTTATAAGATAGCTTGCGTGACAAGTTATTTCAAGAAAAGTATAAAGTATAAAATAAATAAATAACTTTACTTGAAAACTAAATAAACTATAATTATACTTTTATAATTAGACTCTAAGACAACTAAAAGTATAATAAAGTAAACAAAGCTAACTTATATTCAACACAAGGTCAACATGCAAGAAGTCTTGCTCAAATAATCATCAAATAATATAACCTCCTCAACAATGGCATCCCAAATTCCCTATAAAATTTTAATTTATTTAAATTAATTTTATTTTTAGTTACCTAACATTAAAAGGTGTGCCTCCCCTCTTGAGAAATCATTTGAGTATTTAGATAATGAATTGTAGTTAATTGGGAGTTCTAGCTATTTTTTTAAAAATTCCTAGAAAGGGTCCAAAATTGACCAAACGTAAACACATTAAACACAAAATAAAATAAATATAATACTAATAATCAATTTCCAAAATTAGTATCATACTTAACATTTATCAAAAAATCCATCGAGATTCATAACTGGTCAAATCAAACAACATTCAACAAAGCATAGTATCCAACAGATCATCAATCATTCTCAAGGATGAAAAGTAGAGAACTACAAGGAGAAAATTAAAAGATCCCAAAATTTATCCTTTTGTTAATTATTTCTATAAATTATACCATTTTTAAAAAACCAAAAATGTTAGGATACATAAGCATCTCTTCTTTCCAACTCACAAACACCATTTAATAAAACTCAAGAAAGGAGCCAATAAGGCAAACCTTACAATGGCCATCCATCTAACTAAGCATGTAGGATATGAAAAAACTTAGAAAAAAATAATAAATTAATTAAAAGGTAACTTATATTACTTCAAAGCATAATTTTAAGAGTAGCGTCATCAAAATGAAACCAAGAACTTCAATAGATCCCATACTATAAAATGAGGCAGGGCAAATTACATAGGTCCATTCACATATTAAAAATCCATATACATTTATCAGTAAAAACATAAGATAATTAATACTCAGTGTAATCTTCTAGTTTATAAACCCTTAGACATGAACTTGAGCCAATAAATCAAAGTAGTAGAAAAAACATTTTGCGAGAGTTCTATTAGAGATAATTTTGGGGCTATGTTTGATTAAAAAGGATTTATTCCACCATTTTTATAATGACATGGATAGGTATTTCATATATTACCTACACAACTCATATTTTTATAGCCTCACCTTTATTTCAAATTTTTAATGTCTATATATTTTTCTTTTAAACTATATAAAATTTACTATTTTTAGAGCCCATAGAATAACGAGTTTCCCTAAGATTTTTGTCAAATCAATAGATTTAATATAATGAAAGGATAATAAATTAATTTATTTACTATTATATTATAAAATAATATCACATAACTAATTTTAAAATTTAAATATATATAAAAATTATTTTGATCTTATCGGCTATATGTTTTGTAATGTAAATTAATTGATTAAATTGATTACAATAGATACCTACTACATAGGTACTAATAATACATATATCAATGAATTATCTATATAATATTTCAATATTGACCCAACAAACATGAATTTTTCAAAACCATAAAGAAGAAGCATACGTTCACAATTATCACCAAAAAAAACATAAAAGAATATAATATATTTAAAAATTTAGGGTTATAAAATAAAAGACATGTTTTTTTAGGTTTTTAAGACATTCGAAGAAGAGGTAGCAATATGAATGCATCTAAATTTTTATGTATATGTACATATCCCCCATAGACTCATGTGTGTATATTTAATTAGTTATTGTTTAAAAAAATAAGTATAAAATACATATAAATATATGAATATTTGACAAATTTTATTAGACATTCTGATTTTAAAGGTAAAAGTATGAAAGGTTTATATGGAAAACATTTATTTTAAATTTAAAATTTTATGTAATGTGATTACTTAGAAAAGGATGGAGGCACGAATGTAACAACAAATATTGAAAATTTAACATGAAGAGAAGAAGAAATAACTAAAGAGGTCATTCCTGCATCAGGAACATGAAAAAAAAATTATGATTTTGCAACCTGATCAAGATATGAATGAGTGAAAGATTTTTATTACATCCATGAGAGTAATGAGTGTATTGGAACAAGATTTGAAACAATTTTTTTTATTATTAACACAACCTCTTGACACAATGGTTATCTTACTAATCTTGAAAAACTTATAATCTCTTCTAAATATTAACTTTTATACTATGGATCTTGATTAGAAAACTAGTTTTTTATATAATAATCATTCTTCAAACAAGTTGATTAAATTGTCAACCATAAATTTCATTAGAGGCTACACACTCTATAATAAAGTGTCATTTTATATCCACTACTCCCTTTCACAAATAACATGTTTTGATTTTCCATTCTTCTTTGGGCACTATACCCCTGTTAGTTTCACACATAAGATGATGTGAGTTAATATTTAATTATGCAACTAATATCTTTTTTATCTATTTGATTTTTTCCCTACATATTCTTTTTTCATGCTTCCATGCGGGATTAAACTCTTTGATGTAGTATGCTTTCTTCCATCCTAACATTTTTGTCCACATGACTATCCTGAATTTCTCTCTCACATACTTTTATTGTTTTATCATTAATGTTTGGACATTCTTGTAAGTTGATGTCCTATTTACTCATTGATTTGTTGTTTTATTTCATATACTTATTTTTATTATACGTAAATCTTCTTTTATTACCATTTTGGGACATTGATGGTTCTCCATACATTGCATATGTTTTAAATAATGCAATGTTTGAGTCATTACTAGTTATTCTAATGGGAAAATACATGTTTTGGATAATATAATATCATATATAACTGAAGCTTTGACTTTTAGGTTTCTTGTGATTAATTTTTTATGGATTCTTTCTATCTATCTCTAATTTGAGTCAAACACATTTTTGCCTCAAACTTCACATCCATATAGGACTAGTAGTGTGATAAATAGGTTAAACAAGGTTATCTTGGTTTTTCAATCCTATAATTATACATACCTATACTTGTTTTATATTGAGTATAAGGCCTTCCACCACTCTTGAATTATTTTTGCCTCATAGGTCTTCCAGCTAAGATTGTTTTGAAAATCAAGCCCAAGATACTTGTATTCTTCTATTACTTCTAATAGACTTCCTTAAAAAAGGTACTCAATTTGTTTTATTTTTATTTGTAGATAAAAGATCATGAATTTTATTTTTCTAGTATTCACTTGTATTGCCACCTATTGATATAATATCTATAGATCCTTCAAATTCTTTCTCAAACTATGGGTTTTTTTTTAATTAAAATAAGATCATATACATATAAAAGTAAATCTAAAACATAATTAGTCATGTATACACCCCCTCCATCAGCATTATCTATCCACTCCTCTAGTTTATCAATATATAGCCCAAACAATGTTAAAAATAGAGGACATCCTTGCTTGAATCCAATGTTGTTTCTAGAGCATTATGACATTCCTTTATTTATTCTACTTTTGGCCCTAAATCAATCATAAATTCTATGATATGTTTCTCTATATTCATATATTAATCCAAGCTCCTCCATTCTACTCCAAATACTTTTTTGAAGTCAACAAAGAAACAAAAAACTTCTTCTCTTTCAGTATCTCATACTTTTTCGATCAAGTGTCTAAGTGTGATGAAGTGGTCGATAGTGGAATGTTTTAGCCTAAACATTGCTTGACCTTTTGGCCTTTTACCCTCTTTTATGGCCAATACTAATTATATACTCTATCATGCTATAAAATAGCTTTCCAAGGAGAGGATTGATCATAATAGTTTAATAATTAGATAGATTATTAATATCCCTATTTTTATAGAGAGGGATATTGATACTAGTCATCCAATATAGTAATAATCCTTCTTAAATGTTACCATTGAATATGTTCTTTTTGTGTGACATGAGGGTTTCTAAATCCCACTTTAGATACTTAACTTGCATCCCATCTATGTCTTGCACCTTACCCCCTGCTAGTTTCTTTATGGCTTGAGAAATATCCCTCATAGAAAAAAGTTTAGTTGTGTTGATTACAAGGTAATCTTTATCCTGAAATCTTTCATAGAAAATATTTGTGTAATCTAACCATTGGGTATCTATAATATTTTTCTCTATTTATTTTATTTTTTTGTTGTAGTCTCACCCAAAAAAATTGGGATTATACTTTCCAATAGAAATAAATTATTATCTCCTTGTGTACATGTAGATTTTTTTAGATTGAATGATTCTTTCATTATCCTCTTTACTTTCTTTAGTCATTTTGATATTAACCAGTCAAAATATCCTCAAAACTTTGAAGTAAACAAGACGACCATGACCAGCTAGAAGGTATATAAAAATTCAACTCCTATTAACCATGAATAAAATATTAACCAATAAAAATATTATCAAACCCATGAATCTAGACACTGAAATATTACCTTGAAACCAAACCAAAGAAGATAAAATTAAATAGGTGAAATGCAAGACACCTAATGAACCACTTTAAAATTGAATTGAAACCACAATTGCACTACATTAACATATTTTATGCTCATTTTTTTGGGAAAAACATGGAAAATAATAATTAAAACCCTAAAAATATCTAACAAAGAATTAATAAAATTATAAGATTTAAAACATACACCATAAATTGTAGTTAAACCTCTCACATGCACCCTATGGAAACACTAGTAGAACATTTATAAACCCTTCCCTCTATGGTACTATAATAATTACTTGGACAGATCATTTATTTTATATTATTCAATGAAATCCTTCAACAAGATATATTAATTTATCAATTCCAAATTATAGAATTAAAAAATATATAGAATATTCCTTTACATGTTATTATGGAATATTCAATTCATATCAATGTAATAATTAAGAATGCATTTTAAAATTGATAATTATGACAACATTTATTTTCATTTAAGTAAAACTATTTTTTATTTATTTTTGGGGCCTTAATTCTTTTTTGAGGCCTTAATCCTTTATTTGAAAAAGGACAATGGTTATAAAGTCATGTATATTAGCACACGAAGACAATAGAATTATTAATTATTATGATGTTGTAAACATTATGAGAATAAGATCAGGCACTCATCATTAAATATGTTGAGTCATATGTGAACTTAATAACAAATAAATACCTATTAAATTGTAATAAGAAATTATTGATGCCATTCCTACATGACATATTTCTTTTTCTTAGCAATGGTTGATATCTCACCTAGTTATCTTTGTTGTTCGACAAGTTCTTTTTTAACTTCATGTGTCAAAGTAATCAATGTTGATTTTTATTTTTTTACTTTAATTTATCCATACTTGCATTATGAGGTTAGTTATAATTAAAATAAAAATCTGATATATGAGCCACTTTTATTGCACTATATTCAATATCTTTAAAATTTATGCTTGCATATTTTGAGTTATGCATTCATGGATTTCATGAGATTCTCTAACAAATCAATATAAATTTGTACTATGAAAATCATGTTTTTTTTAACGTTTTGATAATCTTACTTATTGTATAGAAATTTTGATTGTAGTTACATTATTATTTCCTTCCTTGATGAGTTTGTGTAATAACATGTTTATGTGTTTCATCTAAGATTTACATTACCCTAGGGTAATAATTTGTTATACTTCCTCATTTCTGTAGGGTGAATTCATTAAAATTTTCAAAAAACTTGTTATTTTAAGCACTATTATTATGAGATGGATGTTTGCTTATTATTGGGATTTTTAGGTCTATGTTGAGAAATAATTTTGTTGGACACAATAGGAAATGATCACAAGGCTAGCAGTTCAAATAGTCATTATATTACTATGCATTTAAATTATAAAAGTATAGAAATGAATTGTTGATAATCAAATCTAGATTTATATGTTAAACTAGTCATGTACACTTGGTAATTATCAATCATGGCTCTACCCTTCAATTCTTGACCTAATTTTTAGAAGAAAGACTCATGTTCTCTATCTCATTGAACCTGAATGCTTATCAAATAGTTTGGCCGTAATATTCTGACTACCTAAATCACATGTATCCCACAATATTATTAAAACATGATAGATATTATTCACTATCAATTACAAAATTTTAACATTTTTTTATCTTTCTAGACACTTGTGTTAGGACCTAGACACTATTGTCAAAGCTATTATCCTTGATCTAATGTAGGTGTTTGTACCTTATAAACACTCAAATTTGTAAATATGTTGATATTTATAGGTCAGCCTATTTATTTCCTTTAAACCTTCCATGAGAAATATTTCAAAATGTGTTTTATAAATACAAGTTAAAGCCCACTCATTATTCATCTACTCTTAAGGTTACACTACACTAGTGAAAATAAATTGAACAACTAACTTATTATTATCTATTCTTTTCTATTTCCAAATCAATCATAGGATTGGTCTTACTACAGGTCTAAATCATCAAAATAATAACCCATGAATAATATTTTTCAAGTTAAAATCCATATCACTACATGTACTCACATATAGCATATTACAATTCATTTATTGGTTATGATTAGATATTATTAACATTGGACAACTTAATCACGCGGTCTGGTTAAGAAAGCTACCTCGTGTTAAATACATGTTCACAAACTAAATTTAATTAATTTGATTATATTTAATGCACTATTAAATACATGTCGTCAAACTAGATTTGATTTATCTGGGATTTTCTTAGACAATATTATCCTACCATCACACAATGTTTTCTTTCAGGAAATAGACCTTAAATATAAATAATAAAAGTTATTAATCTAATATTTATAATCTAATGGTTAATTCAATAATCTAAGTTCAAATCTTAGTATGACCTGATGCAGATTTTCCATGAGAATTCTACCTTACTCGGATCTCATGGAGATTATGGAGCCTTTTTTCTTTAGAAATTTCAATTGCGTAGGAGACAATCCCCGAATATGTTAACAAGTATATTTCCCCAAAAAAAAGATGGCCGTGGAAGATGATGGGTGGGACTTGGAATTGGCTATTTCTGTGATTACAGACGTCAAATGCGTCTTCTAATTTGGCTGAGAATTTGAGTTCTACAAGATTCTAGAATTGAGCTTCTTTTTAATTTCAAAGAAAACTTTTCTTACTCTTTAGCTTATCTTTGGATTCAGTCTCTAAGTATCTCTGTACCTTTTTTGTACTTCTTTCCTGGATCAGAATCTCTTACCATAAATAGGATCTAAATAACGCTGTAAAGAAATAATTAAATATTCAAGCCATAGAAAACGTTCTAGCACTTCAAATTTCATATCTTAAATGACTACCTTGTATGATTGCCCTACACATAAACTATATTTTCTGGTTCGAATCTCTGTTGCCTTCCCTCTCAGCAACACGATCGGATTGTCGATAATTTGGCAGGAAACTCCATTCTTTAGCCATGAAATCAAATTCCAATGGCTTACTTCACAAATGCAATTGTTCATCACGAGGCTATGAAAGTCACTTCCTTGGAGACTGAAAATCTATTCTGTATGCGGTACAATTATACTGCAAATTTAAGTGAAAATTGTAAGAAAATCAAAGTGAGAATTAAAATTAGAATACTATATAGAAACAATTTTCCTCATAAATAAACAATTTTACTTCTGCAATACTTCTCAATTAACCAGCATTTAAAACGGGGCAAAGCAATAAGTAATTTTTAAATCTCTTAGTTAATATAAATATGGGTTTTACAAATTCGTTGGTAATTCATTATTTCATCGTATGAAAACCACTTCTAAATTAATTAGTATTGGTTTAAAATTGTTTTACCTACAAAATTTTGTAAATAGATTTAATGAAACAATATATTTTAATGTAGTGATTTTAGTAATGTTGTGTTAATTATCAAAAAAATAAAATAAACAACGTAAAGAAGGTCTATATAATAAGGCAAATAAAACCTAGAAAATTTGGAGTGAACGGAAACACCCCAAAAACCATTAGTGCCCTCTTTCAAAAATGCTTTTAAATGTTCCAAAAAGGTCAAAAACCTTAATATACTCTTCCAAAAATGTCAAGTTCTAATTCAAGCATATGGTTTTCAATAAAAATATGATTTGACAATCATATTTTTCTGTTCCATAGTTTCGAAAGTGTAATTGATTTTTTCACAATTTTACATAGATTTATAAAACATTGGTCTCCTTCTTCAAAATTATGAGAGAAAAATAATATTTAAAAAGATTTAAAAAAAAAAAGAACATAATTCAAAAACCTATATTATCCCTCAATTATTACCAATACCTTAGAATTCTTATCTAAAAAAATAATAATTAACACTCTTAAATGTAATATATTTACTCAACAGTACTCAAGGGCTTGGTGTATTGGTGAGGTACAAGTAGTTTGTACTCATTAACCCAAGTTCCATTCCCGTTGAGTACATGAGGACTATTTCAATAAGTGGCCATGTGGACACCTTGAGGTAGGGGTCAAACTTCTCCTTGTAGACCAAGCGGAACACAATGAGGTACTCTGGATGCGGATCTTCTGGCAGACATTACAGACCTAAGCCCACCCACATGTCCCACTTCAAGAAGGTGCTCCCCCATTACTCTAGTTCATAGATCTATTATATCAAAATAATTTATCCCAATATTTTCTTGAGAATAGGGTCAGTAGAAAAAATTTAAAAAATAGGAGAGACAATTGGTCTCCTCTGTCAAGCCTTAGGATGAAGCTTAACTTTGATGGTGCGGCTAAAGGCAATCTATGTATGGTGGGTACCTGCGGGACTTTCAGAGATTCTAGGGGCAATTTTTGGCTCAAATACAGTGAAGTGCTTGGATCCTACTCACACAATGTTGCTAAATCCAAGTCTCTGTGGTGTGGCCTATCTTTAGTAATACAAAAAAATTGGCTTGATTTGGATATATAAGGGGACTCAAAAATTATCATTTAAGCCCTTTCAAATGGATCTACACACAATTGGGTTTTAAAGAATATGATGGAAGATTGTAAATCTCTATGCAATAATTTGAGGACTTACTCACCCTTGCACATCTTTTGTGAAATCAATAAGTTAGCTGATCATATGGCTAATGAAGGTGTAACCCTTAACCACTCAGAACAAAGCCTCCATATGACCAATGATCTCCCCAAAAGATATAAGTCTTGGAAGATTATGAAAAATGATTTAACTAACTACCATATTACTGACGATCATCATTAATTGGTTAGGGTGTGATTTTGTAGATGTATAAAGCATAGGAATTAATACATACATTATAGAATGATGGTTTTTGAGATATGCAAGTACCATGTGTGTTTCATAACATGTTATTTACCTCCTTCCACCCTCCACTTTGGGAATTCTACACCCTTCTATGCTTTATGATCCTAGCCCTAGTGAAATTTCATCATTGGTGACATGGATTCATGAGGTTATAATAGCAAGCATCCCAGGTAGGACAAAGGTAGGGCTTCAATTGTTAATCTAGTTAATACTATACATAACAGTCTGCTGGATAACTATTCCTTACAAGATGTCTATTCCTCATTTCTAGCCCTGGTAGATGATTTGAATCTCTACCATCTGTTAGACTTAGACTCCCTCCTAGATAAAAAGACTTGCATTACTACCAAGGAGGTTCTGGATTTTTGGAAAAAAACCTTGCTTAGAGGTGTGAAGGATGAAAAGTTGTTGAAATGGATGGCTATGAATTTGCTTCATGCCCAGCTTGCTTCTCATCTCAGAGGTAGTTCCTCGATGGCTTCTATAGAAGTGGTGATCAAAGCTATGTAAGATACTAGTCAATCTAATGTTCATTTGGACACCCTCAAAGTTGCTCAGCTAATTAGAGTTTAGACTGTTCTCTTTAGTGCTATTAATTCTCTCATATTTCATGAAGATATGGATCATTTCAATCATTTGATAGACACCAAGCTTGATCAAATTTGGACTCTGATTAAGGCAATGGCTAAATATATCATCTTACATCATAGGAAAGTAAAGCCAATCTATGAGAGGTTGGGCATTAGGCATGACACTTTCGAAATTAGTCTAGCAAGCTCCTTGGCTGCTATCAACCTAGAAGAACAAGTTCTTGATGCTAGTAATAATGTTGATATTGTTATCTCGGATGAAGAATTGTTTTTGTTTCTTTGTAGCTCTGAGCTTCTTACTCCGTTATAACTTTGATCCTTTAGTTGTATCTACCTGGTCCTACCAAGGTTTTTGTTAAAAATATTTTAAATAGACGGGTTTTGCCCTTTCTTAACTTATAAAAAAAATATATTTACTCAACAATATAATGAATGTATGGTCTAGTCCATATAAATGTTCACACTAAAATTAATGTATGGGAAAAAGATTAAATGCTTCAAATTTTCTTGAGTTCTACTCTAAATACATGAATTAATAACTCCAAGGACATTAAGTTTTAGCATGACAAATGATCACATTTTTAATTTTTTCTTATGTTGATAGTTTTTGTTTACTATATACTGCTAAAATTTTTACAGTCAATTCTTTAGTTTGATGTTCCTATGGAGTTCAAATATTTTGAAAAAAAATTGTTCCTCTCCATGCAACTAAGTTCAACTACCTATCAATTTTTATTTTAACCATTATTGTTAAAAATTAAAATCTTTACTTCATTGTTTGTTATTCAATAATTTTTTCCATATATAAATTTAAATTTTCTAGATGTCATTTGATGTCTTTTTACAATTTTTTTTAATATTGAAAAATAAATTCACTTTGTTGGGACCTATTCACTTAATTATGTATATTTATTTTATAATAGTGAAAAAGTTTTATACATGGGGTGCATGGAGAACTGCAGTTAATAGTGGCATTATATTCAAATTCAAAGGCTTATTTTTATATTACATGGATTTAATCGAAGGTGTCAAAAAGTATAATTTATGTTTATCTACGTTTTAAAGTTTGAGCCTCACATT
Organism: Torreya grandis; assembly: GCA_037957365.1. Lineage (NCBI taxonomy): Eukaryota > Viridiplantae > Streptophyta > Pinopsida > Cupressales > Taxaceae > Torreya > Torreya grandis. The sequence continues at coordinate 805,439 of JARHVA010000007.1, read as the reverse complement.
TAGTTGATAATATCCAAATTTTACACTCTCCAATTCCATTTTATTAGATTTTTGTAAATTACAAACTAAATATTTTGTAATAAAAACTTAATCACTCGCTTTAATAAATTGTAAAATGTTCAATTATTAATTTTTTATTTTATTTTTTAAATTTATTATTGGTCATCTCATATGTTTGATTAGTAAAATATAGTATTTATTCATAATTATTATTAATATTCAAGCTATAGATAATCTTCTTGTTTATATAACATGGATAATTATGAATAATATTCAACCATGTGAATTATGGAAACATTTTGAAAAAGAACCATATATTCTTGATGATAGAAAATAAAATTAACCTAAGTGTTAATCAAATTCAAAATCCAATAATAAGTAAAATAATATTAAATTTGTATTCTCAAGTCCAAATTATTAAATCAAGCATACATTATAAAATTACATGCAAACTCAAACACAAATAAGTCTCAATACAAATACATGAACTAGCTATTATGTTTCCCTTATTTTTAATGCATTTATTTATTTGTTAACAATTTTTTTAAGTTAGACATTATATGCATTTTTTCACTTTTGATGGTTTGTACCCCTCTTCTCAATCCCTCAATGCTCACTTTCTTTCCCTCCTTTATCCTATTTTACGCTTTATCTCCAAATTAAAGTGCCTCCAATGTCTTACATCTATTCAAAGAAACCACAATACTTATATATAATTTATTTAGTATTAGCTAAGTCATAGAACACTCAATCACTTGGTCCCACCTTCTTTGCTTTTAGTCGTTCATGTTAATTTACATGCCAACAAATTAATAATTTGAATTTAACTGTATATAAGTACACTCTTAAAAATCGTACTTCCTTTACATGAAATATGACACAAGAAATTATTAGTAATATATATAACACTCAAAATTATTCTACAAAGATCAAACAATCATTAGAGTATTTATCATTGTATGAAGCTAGTATTTCCCATTGAAATTATGATGTGGAATTTAAGTTATATTGTAAATGATGATTTCCATGACAAACTATGCTTTTAATTATTAATTTTGTTTATTATTGATAATATGAATTCATATTTATCATACCATAGAAGTATCATAATGTATCTAGTTTATGTTTAGTGACAATGCTAGTAATTATAGATACTAAAATTTATTCAATAAATATTTGACAATACTTGTTCTTGACATATTTATTTTTCCTAGATAATTCACCATTATAATCATCTAAAATCTCAAAAAAATCTTTCAAAGTCTTAAAATTACTAAGAACATCTTCCAAACTTTCTTATTTCATTCATATTCATCCTTATTTAGAAGATAATTTATTGTCACTCTTGTTTGAGAAGCTTATGTCATTTTAGGACAAGTCCATACTAGGCAAACAAGGGCACACTACTTACATGTCCAATAGTGCAAGCTTATCTCTCATGATCTAATCCCCATCTTTTCAAAATGACACACTTCCTAACATATTTCTTGCACATATCAATAGATTAGTTATCAAAAACATTCAAAATATTTCTTTAGAAAAGCACATCAAGAGTCACACTTGAAATGACTTAGCAATCTCTTACAAGGCATCTTTATTTTTAATTTCAAAAAAAATCCTATTTTTTATTAAAGATCCATGTTATAATTCTACCTTAAATTGTATAATCTGTGGTCAAGTCTAACATTGTTTATTATAGGTTGAGGGAATACCTTGTCAAGCATTCTAATAAAATTTTCTAGTTGCATTCATATGATCTTTCTTAAATGGATAATTACATCAGCCTGAGGACCTTTGGGCTATGTAGGCAATACTCTATCAACAAAGGTTTTTTTGAGAATAGCGTGACCATTCCCATGACCTCCATTTTTTTCCCTTTTGATCTTATTTTATGTGCTTATGTAGTATTAGGGTTATGATTTTACAAGTTTTATAAAGATCAATTTAGACTCTACATAGATACATTTCATGTACAAACATAGGACAAAAACCCCATATTTTAAAATCTACTGCACAACCTAATATAAAAAATTCATGGTAGACAAAAATCAACATATTGCACTCATCTCTACCTCTTATAGACTTTCCTAGCTAACACATTTGAGCCACTATTTTATAATAAATTCAAGCACACAAGGTTTGAATTATTTAATATATGTCTTTGGTGACATCAAAAAAAATTAAAAATTTGTTTTGAGGTCGTCAGATTGAGAAGATTATAATCATATTCTTATTATTAGCATTTGGTTGATGCATTGATATATGTAGCATATTCATATACATATATATTATATGAGACATTATGAGTCCTAAATTTTATTTTATTTTTATACTTTTTTATGAAAATTTATGAAATGATATAATTTTTTTTAATTATACATGTAAGCATCTTACTATGGTTTCATTTATATTTCTTTAAAAAAATATATATCTTTTACACAATTTCCACCACAAAACTATAATGTAATTTGATAACATAAATGTTTGGCACTCATAATGCATCTATTAATGTATTATGTTATCTATGGATTAAAATTAGTGGTTGACCCTACCTATCATTAAAATAATTGATGATGATTATTTATACAAAATTGGCCTTCAAATTTAAGTATAGTTTATAATAGGATAAAGAAACATTAAATATAATTTACATATTTATTATAATCTTTTAGAATTTTCAATGGTATATTCAAAATTTTACCTTGTATTTGATATGGTTTAATAAATTAATCAATTTATGTTTTATGGCTTAAAAATAATAATATAGACAATCAACCATCAAATTTAGTCCCTGTGACTGAAAATTATTTTTGTCATGTGAAAGTTATTACCATGGTGTAGGCACCAAAAATGGCATTTAATAATAACTAATTATATTATTTTTAATGCATTCATTTATTTTTTAACTATTTATTTAATTTGGACATTATTGAAATATTTTCTCACTTTTGATTATTTGTGCCCTCTTATCAAGGCCTCAATACTTGCTCTTTTTCCCTCATTTCTCCTATTTTATGCTCTATGTCCAAAGTGCCTTGAAATATATTTCATCTATTTGAATCACCCACAATACTTCTAGATGATTTATTTAGTTTTAGTTAAATCATAGTGCACTCAATCACTTTCTCCCACCTTGTTTGTTTTTAGACATTCGTGCTAGTTTACACACCAATAGAGTACTACTTCAAATTCAACTATATATAAATACACTATAAGAATTGTATATCATTTACAATAAAGATGACATGTAGAGCACTCTAAGAAATTATTAGTATTATGTAAAGCACTCAAAATCATTTTACAAATACTTTTTTAACCCTAAATTAGACATGGATCCTAATGGGATAAATAGGGTTAAGAATATATAAATGAATGAGCACAAGTGAGATAAATGTATATATAGTAGTAAAATTGATTACAAAACTTAGATATAATATATAATAAATTTATTATGTTGAGACATACTAAAAATAGGAAAAATAATAATGCTAGATATTATAATGATAATGAAAATAAGATACTTAGATGGTTCTGATGCTAATATAGATATAGATCTAGAATAGGTAAGAAGTAGACTGGAGTAATATTCATGGATATTATCAATCAATGTTACTTTATAAACATCAATTGCATAGGAGATAATTGTTGAATATGTTAATAAGTATATTTCACCCAAAATAATGGCCTTGGAAGATAATGGGTGGGACTTACAATTGGCTATTTCTATGATGATAAATGTGTCAGATGTGTCATCTTCTAAGTTGGCTAAGAATTCAAATTCTAAAAACTTTTAGAATTGAGCTTCTTTTTAATTACAAAGAAAACATTTATTATTATTAAATAGTTTATATTTGGATTCAGTGTCTACATACTTATGTACTTCTTCCCTGGATCATAAGCCCTTACCATGAACAAGATCTAAATAACACTATAAAGAAACAATTAATTATTCAAGCCTTAGTAAATTTTCTAGCACTTTAAACTTCATATATTAGATGGAAAAGTTTAGAAACCAAAAAAAATTAATTACTACCTTGTATGTCTTCCTTGCACATTAATTATATTTTCTGGTTTGAATCTCTATTGCCTTGTCTCTCAAAAGCCAGACCAGATTGTGATTAATTTGGAGGGCAACTCCATTCTTTAGCCCTCAAATCAAAATTTAATGGCTTATTTCACAAATACAATTGCTCGTCACAAGGCTCCCCATAATCAATGAATATAACTTCTTTGAAGGTTATGAAAATCTATTATGTATTATTATACTTCAAACTTAATTGATAATTATAATGGAAATCAAATTGATAATTTAAAATGTAATAGTATATAGAAAAAATTTCCCTCATAAATAAGAAATTTTTTCTTTGCAATGTTTGTCAATTAATGAACATTTAAAATGGGCTGAAGTAATAAATAATTTCTAAATTCCTTCATGAATATAAACATGGATTTTTAAAAAAAAATCATTGATATTCCCAACATGGGCAATTCGTGGCCAATATTAAAATTCTTATGGTCATTCCAAAAACTACCTCAACCTCACCTTAATTTTTTTGGCCATGTGTCTAATCATGGAAATGAGTTGAATATTAAAGATTTGATGCTTTTACAGTCCATATGATTACTAAAGTTTTTCTAAACAAGGGGACCTTAGTATAAGCTCATCCTGATAAGTCTTAATGACCTTGGTAGAAGATCATTCTGATAAATCTTAATGACCTAATAATATATATTATTATAAATAAAAGTAATATATATTACTCGTAATTTTTATATTATATTAATATTTAACAATATTTATATTATATAATATAATAAATTATTTATATGATATATTATATATTATTATAATATTTTATATTTATAATTAATATGTAAATATAGATTTTAATATTGTCAATGTCTTGTTTCCATGTCAATGACATTACATTATAGTGATGATTCGAACTACACATCAAATATGGAACCCTTTTGCAATCAAATCAATTTTAATGATGACTTGATCACCGTTTCCAATATAAAACAACCAATATAATATATATAATAATGTAATATCTATATTTATATATAAGAATATATATTAAGAATAGATTTGTAATAATTTTAATAATTTAATGAAAATTATAATAATTATATTATAATATTATTATATAATAAAAATAGTATAATATAAATGTAGATTATATTGTATTAATGTATTTATTAATATTATTATAATATATATTACTATATATAAATAACACTAATGTATTACATATTAATAATATATTAATAGACAATATAATATCTTATAATTATAGTTTTATAATCTAATAAAATAATATTAGATTATATATATATATATATATATATATATATATATATATATATATATATATATATATATATATATATATGTATATATGTCTGTGTGTGTGTGATTAGAAAATGAATATTAGATTATAATTTCTTAAAATTTGATGCACAAAAAGGGAGATGGGTTAGGTGTGCATGGGTTTCAAGGGAGGTGCAAATACTAATTTATACTCTTATGCTTTACAAAATTCTATTTTACCAAAACAGAAAATTACATCCTTTTGACATAACTTACACTTTTCAATATGGTAGTTATAGTGTCTACAAAGGAATTTATAACAATCGAGGTAGTACCTAATTTAAAATACATCCAACCATGATAGTACTTGCATAGAATATGCAAACACTGGTGGGAATTTGAACCCAAATCTAAAAAACTACCAAAAAATTGTAGTGTCTGTGGGCCTAGGGTTAATTTTGCCTTTCTTCCAATCACCAAATAAAAAAAAATTGTGCACTTTTGTTATGAATACAATGGATTTTATTAGTATTCCTAAGAATGAGAATGGAAATGATTAGAAATATTTATATATGTATCTATTTGCATAAGGCATCATATGACAAACAATTAAATTATATAGAACACATATTTCATTGAAGAAGTCTATTCCATTTTTTTCTAATTAGTTTTAGAGTCATCAAATTAGTTTTTATATAATTAAATAAGTTAAAACATTCATAAATAATTAATTTAGACTCATCTAAACTGACACACAATGAATTCTCTACATTTTTAAAGTAGTTTTTGGTATTTGACACCTATTTTTATTGAGATGATACTTGTTTCAATCATGTATTAATTAAATGAACTAGTTAAGTTAAAGCTACAAATTTTAGTGAATGATGAGACATGTCACTAAACTTTGCATGTGTATCTACTTGAGCTTCTTCAAAACCATCACCTAGAATACCTTGTCATTGCCACTCTCCATCACCACAAATGTTCATGCTTTATATGGTCTTTCCCTTCCCAATTACTAGACCATTATTCAAGTTTAGTGTGAAACATAATGTTTCCTCCATGACAAACTCATTTCTAAGTTTTTTGGAGGAACACATAACCTCATTTTACACTATCACCTCCACCAAAACTATTATATTAATTGTACTTCTAAGTGATTCATGCACAAAGGTGATAGATGTTAGTTGCTATGGGTTTTGAATGAGGTGCAACTGTCAATTTACAGTATCTCACTTTACAAAACCCACCTTTACCAAAATAGAGAATTAAATCCCTTCTGACTTAACTTGTACCTTTGAGGAAACTCTTAGTTTAATTACACCAAAGACTTTTCATATAAGCTTCCTCCTTAGATTCATCTTGACATATTTTATATGTAATTACTATCACATCCTAAGAGTAAAAATCTAATTGACACTCAAATGAATCATATATTTACACTAATTTTTTGCCTATCTATCTACCATGTCATATGTAGTAACTACAACATGTGGCCACCATACAATATTTATTGTGACTTTCTTCAACCACCTATATATATAGTTACAAAACCCAACAACATTTCTTACATAGTGGCCCTTTTATTTTTAGTTTTAAACTTGATGGATGGCATGAAATAGTGGATGTGTAGGCAACCATTAATAATTCAGCTCCTTTAGTGGGTGGTTATATGAGCCATAGATAGATGGTGTGTCTTATAAATTTATCTCAACCTATAAGGGATGATCTATTATGTTGTTTAGTTCAAATTATTCTCTAATTCAATATTTTAATAATTAAAATAATGAAATTTTCACATCAAAACTGTCTAAAAGTTATTTGCATTATTTTATGACTCATAGCTATCTTATAGGGGTAAGTCTTAGGCCAGATGCTTGCATTGTGATCTTGATAAAGTGTGTAATAGAAATTGTTCCCAGAGGGACCCATTACATGTTTTAAGTCAAGTTATCTTATGGAAGTTGTTAGATAGATCCACATGAATGGATGCATTTTCATAAGATCATAAATGTTACTTTCTAGTGAAAGAGAAAAACATATGTACTTATGTAAATTATCCCCAATCTTGACTAGATTTTTCTCACTCCAAAACTCTAATGCCATATTGAATAGTCAAACCTTGACAGGTGCATCATTAGACTTATCTTGATTTTTTAAAGCATATTCAATGAAGGGATGGGTTACATAGATGCAGATGAATGTGAACCCTAACATAGAAGTAGAAAGGGTTCATTTGGTGAAAGAGGAAAAATATATATATATATTTACCTAAATTATATCTAGGAAAAGCAAAAAATTAATTGACGATAGAGAGCAAATGATAAATACCTAAAACTTACAACTCTTCCTGTAGTTGTGAAAAAACTCAATCTATTAATGCAATCACTCGATTTTCATTGTAAATATGAATTAAAAAAACATGGAAATCAGATACCTAAGGTATGCAATGGAGGTAGTGATACTAATTTGATATTGATCATAAACAAGCAGGTTTGAGAAAGTCAAGTGTCTTTCTAATCTAATATTTGTCTTGAAACGACCATGTAGTCCCTTACTTATTCTATGTATCACAATATTCTATTAATTAAATCTAATAAATCCATAAAATAATTATATTCTAATATTATTACAATATTTAAATATATTAATATATTACTATGATATTATATTATATTAAATAATATATAATTATAATATTATTTAATAATATAATATAATATAATATAAGACTAACTATAATATTTTATAGTATATTATATTAAATTATATATAATTATATTATAATATAATAATAATTATAGTACATGATTTAATATTATTTTGATAAGTTATATGTGTATGCATGCATGTGCGTGCGGACGAACACACACACACACACACACACACACACACACACACACACAAAAAAAAAAATAGAAGCAAAAGTTTTAAAGAATAGAGTCAAATAGGTCAACTTAATCTCTTAGACAAAAAATAGTCTACATAACTAAGTTGACTGGGTTGATTTAGTTGGTTTTAGGGTTGTACTTTTAAAGACTACTAACATACATAAAATAAAATTGAAATGAAGTACTAAAGTGATTGAGAAAGGAAAGAGAGTTACCTTGGTAGGTTTGAAGATGATTAGGGTTGTAAATTTTATGTTTAAGTTCCTAGAATGTTGTTTTCAAATTTTATAAATTAAATCGACTATTCGACCTAGTTCTACAAAGCCCTATGTGTTGAAGGAGAATAAGATGACTAATTTGACCTTTTCAACTTAGTTTATTATTTTATATCTTGGTAAAGAGACTAAGTTGACCTGTCTGACTTATTTTGTTGATCTGGATGATAGTGGAGAGACTAAGTCAACCTGTTTGACCTAGTTTGTTGATCTGGATGCTGGTAGAAAGATTAAGTTAACTTATTTGACCTAGTTTGTTGAATTAGTATTGAATAAGAATAGTATGTCAACCAATTTGACCTAGTAACTTGTATCAAATGAATACGTAATTAATTTTGATGTGACTGTGTGTTAAACCTATGCACAAAAAGTTAAAACTCTATCGACTAGTTTGATATAATATCAAAAACATAGAAAACTAATAATATGATAGAAATGAAAATGTGAAATAAAACCTACATTGGTTAGATTCATGTTATGGAATGAAAAATGTAGTATATCTATAAATCAATATTATCTCAAAGAAAATAAATCCTAATTACACTTTTGATTGGGTAGACATTAGATAATCGAGGTCATGACCAATATGAATCCACTATAACCTAACCAAGGGATCTCCAAACACAAATAATATCTCTAGGGAGGGATCCAAAACCTCCACTCAATTAAAAATATACAGTAACTCTAACTAGGTCTTATTTTTTCATATTCATTAAACTAATAATAAGTAAAGTAAAAGTCTAATCTAGTGTTTACCAAGGCTTGTGGCATTAGGTAGGGGTAATAAACATGAAAAATAAACATGCATAAGATAATCCTAATTAAGCTATATATAGGTAAGACTCTAATGCATGGAGAGAGGTACTTCTATTTACTAAATAGACAATCAAAGATAGAGATACTTACCTTGAAGAGAAACCCATCGAGACTCAATCTCTCCCTTAACCAAAGGTGATTTGAAATATTTTGTTATGGTTTTTAAGGATCACTATGAAAGGAAAACACATCCAAGACTTCTCCACAAGACAAGAATATTTTCCAAGTATAAACCATAAGCTAAGATTCCTCAAGTATAATAGTGGAAGAGCAGATTATAAAGGAGCACAAATAAATAAATAACTCTTGTTGTCTCTTTAAAAATGGTGAAATGAATGTGTTTATATATTCAAATCTAACCCTAAACCTTTTCAAAAATTTATATTGACGAAGTCAACCCAATCAACCTAGTTGCATAATTGACAAAAATAAACTAGGTCAGCCCAAGGCCGATCTAGACCCTAATAAGTTTTTTCAATAAGAACACAAGGTTGATGTAGTTGACTATGTAATGTAAATTGTCAAAAGGAGGTTTTATTTTAGCGAAAGGCTAATGAAGGTATTAAAATACTAGAGGATGACACAAAATAGGAGGTAAAGATTAAGGAAATGTTTTTAGGAGATGGTTGGATTAATAATAAGTGGTATTAAGGGACAAAAATCTTATGAAACACCAATGGTCTACCCACCCCTCACTTGGTATACCCTTTAGGGCATGCACTCAAAGAGATTAAGACTTAATATATTATTACAAGATAAAACACATCAATAATTGATAATGTTTGAAATTATTATGTGTATATAGGGCTTTTAATATCCAATGAGGAGGGCATGGTAATGGGTTGTGCATATAAAACCATTAAAATGAGAGAAGTAAGGCAACATAATTGGAATAACAAGTGTCATGGTATGGCTTTAGTACCCAATACTAGGAGAAATTTTTATGGGTAATTTGGTGAGAAAGAGAAGCATAAAATAAATATGAAAACATAAATCTTCCTTGATTAATTTTTTATTATCTCTAACATTTCATGTTATAACCCCACTGGGTTTAACTCAATTAATGGTAATTTTTTTTATGTTTTATGTGATAATCAAATCAAATTATCCATAAAAGAATAGTTAATATGATATTTAACTAAATGTATCTTTTCATAAAGAATCTATTATGATTCATTTAGATAATGATTAGATTAAGAAAGACAATAGAATTACAAATATAGTCCATCATAAATATTTAATTGTTGAGTTAATAACAACTCAACCAACTTCTAAAAGTTAATATAATAATACTATATAATTAAAAGTAGCCAAATTATTATTCATCAAGTACAATAATACAATGATTATACATCAGAGAAAAATATAATAAATATAAAGTTTCACAAAATTAATGAGTGTCCAAAAAATCATTATGTATATATACTAAAATCATGAGTAAGAGTCCTTATGGATTGATTGTTGGAGGAGAGGGAGAGCATCATCAGAGTGATTTTCCACACCAACCACAAATCATAGATACCCCACATAATGTGTAATTAATTTTTTTTAGATCAATTGAAATTTTATCTTTGAAGATAATGTGTCCCAAATATTGCACTTTCCTCTATAAAAATGCATACGTGGACAACTTACCATACAGTTTGTCCTTCCTTAAATGTTGTAATGCCAACTTCAAATTTTGTATATGCTCTTCCTCATTATTATAATAAATGAGGATATAATCCATATACACTAACACAAAGTGATTCAGATAGTCCCTAAACACATTATTCATAATATTCATGAATGTTATCAAATCATGAGTTTTTATGCTACTTTAAGAATATCTTATTTTCAGATCCTCAATTGACGATATCCCACTCAAATATATATATCTTTGACAATATTATTGTTCAATACATCTAATCATAGATCATCAATATGAGGCAATGGATAATTATTCTTGATTGTCACTTTGTTTAACATCTTATAATCAACACATAGGTGAAGAGTACCATCCTTCTTCTTGATGAACATGGTTGGTGCACCCCATGGTGACACACTTAGTCAAATCAACCCTTTAGATAACAATTCTTGTAGTTGAGCCTTCAACTCAACCTTTTTTTGTTGTTATCTTATAAGGTGCCTTATATTATAGTTCTAAACTAGATATCATGTCGATTGAGAAATTGAACTCGCACTTGGGTGATAAACCTAGTAATTCCTTAGGAAACACATCCTTAAAATTCCTAAGGAAAGGATAGTCCTTAATGGATGACTCTTTTGCTTCCTCCATATCATTTATTTTAATGATAAATGCTTAAAATATTTTACTCTAAGCCTTTTTAAGTTGATTTACAGAAATTTGCCTAAGTTTTAACTCTCTTTTTTTCTCTAAATCTAAGTCTGATTCCAAAAATCATCCTGATATTCTAGGTTTTTTAGATAGAAATCCACCTTTTCTTTATTCTTCTCAAGTCAATTCACCCCTAGGATTACATCATATGACCCTAGTCGAGTTATTTAAATATCTACAATAGTAGTGAATTTATGCAACTCAATCTCAGCTTCAACTAAACACCTATCAACTTTGACCTTAACATCATTCCCATATTGCACTGACCATTATTTTCCATTGAACTAGCTTTACTAGACAACTTAGAAAGCATACGTGGAGAAATAAAACACTCAGTAGCTATAGTATCTATCAGAATAGAAATAGATTGACCAAAAATATTACCTAAAATATCGATAGATGAATCTTGAAAATTATTCTGATGATTGTCAATCACCACATGGATTCTCTGCTAGAAGTTCCCTTACTACACAATACTCTTGGCTTTTCCTTCAGACTCTCCCTAAGTACATTCCCTAGTAAAGTGATCACCTTCATACATGAAAAATCCACTAGGTGGTCCTTTCCTTTCTAATTGTTGGTTCACCTTGAACTTAGAACTAAAACCACCATTTATTATAGTTCCATATGATAAGTTATAAAACTTAGTGTTCTAGTTCTTAAACCATTTTTTGGAATTCTCATTCCTCTTTTAGTTATTATTTTTAAGATTTAGTTTGGAACCTCTAAACTTTTTCTTAGACTTATCTTTGACTTAAGCAAGATATTTTAGCTTAGACTCATGATTAACTACTTTATTAAAATTTTGATCCATATTAGATGGCCCATGCACATATCCCTCACATCTAAATTCAAGTTTTAATCCCATAATGAACTTTTGAATTCAAAACCTTTCATCTACCTAATACTGAGGAATATATTATAAGAGATTGGTGAACTGCTCCCAGTACTCATACACCAATATATCTTCCTACTTCAAATTATAAAAATCTACAAACTTGTCATCAAAATACATCTAAAGAAGCCACTATGAACTGAATAATGTCACAAATTTCTCCTAAGTTGTGGTGGTAGAGTTGAGGTTCATCTTGAGCTTCTTATTCATCCACCACATCATTGCTTCTCTAAAACATTTATATGTTCCCCAAACTACTTGAGTAACTTTTAAGTAGTTTCATATCTTGAAGTACTTTTCATTTCTATCAACCAAGATTTAGCATCATCCTTGACTATAGTTCCATCAAACATAGGAGGATTTACCTTATTCATTTCCATTTTAAGTTATGTAGCTACTCAGTCCCTATC
>JARHVA010000007.1:705000-787500 GCA_037957365.1 Torreya grandis | reverse complement strand
GGACATAGGCCATAACTTATGTTGTAAATATAGCCAGTATGTTACAAGAACCGAATAAAAAGAATACAGTAAAATCAATAATTATAACACAAATTTATTATGTTGTATAGTTAAATAAAGAAGACTTCAATATGAAATGGAAAAAATTACTTAGGAAATTTAATGTACATTAATTCAAAACATTACATTTTTTTCATTTTGAAATGTTAAGTTTGTCCAGCATATAGACAAAAAATGTATTATTTATTTATTTATTCTAAACTCTATATTATATAATATTATATGATATAATATTATATTATGTATTATTATACTATATGATATTATATTTATTAATTTATTATAATACATTACAATATTATTTGAGCAATTAGATGTTAAAAATGTGCATGATTAAAGGGAAAGGGGATAATAATACCATATAACACCCAAAACTTCTTAAGAGGGATAAAAATTCATCAAACTCTAAAATTTGGGATAGGTGTAGAAAATAAAACACCAGCTCATTTCTTAAGGTGGATCTTATTGGCAATGTATTCTACAATATTTATAATTAGTGGTAATAATAACTTAGTTCACTTGTTATTGTCTATTTTATTATTGTCCTAATCTTCTTTTAGCACATATGTTCAAATGGATATATTATTGAGTTTGGTTTTATAGGTTCTAATTTTCAAGTCACCTAATGGCCCAATCTTTGAGAGTAATGCCACTACATGTTATGGTGAGATTAATTTTCCTTCCTAATTTTTTATCCGATGTATTATGTAAGTGCTTTATGCAATTTTTTATATCTATAAAACTTTTTTTTTTTGACCAATTACTTTTACAATTAATTTGTAATGTTTGATTCATTGTAATATTCCAAGCCCATGATTGAATTGGTTTTCCTTCTTTAGATATTGATGTAAATATCATGTGATGGTATCAACCTCGAATGGGATATAGAGTGTATCTTCCCCCAATTGCTTGTTCTGATTTATGAAGTTAATGTATGCTATATGAAATTCTTTAGATAGTTAGAACAAACATTAAAACTTTAATTGTTCATCATTTCAAATAGAGGAAGCCACAATTGTTGTGTTGAAGAGAGGTATAAGTGCTTTGAATACTCACCTTATGAGAAATGCCTACACATCAAGATGTATATAGTTTTCAAGTTATGATTAGTATTCCTTGGAAAAAAATTATAATGCTTAGATATTTATTAAATAAAACCTAATATTTGGTTTAGTATTTATGATATTTGGGCAGATTTTGGATTGTGTAAATACATAGCCTTATATTATGATTCAAGTAATGTTGTATATAACACCTAACACTTCACATCCACCCTTGAGAGAATAGTATTAGATGTTATAGAAGTTAATATGTTACCAATATAATTACTCTTTATTATGTAGCCTATATAGCATGGTACCTTGGGCTTATCTATAAATTGTGTGTTGATTCAACTCTAGTTTGTGTGTGATGAACAATATTAGACTTTAATTGTGGAATTTACCTTAGGTTTCATATCGAAGTAGTAGTGAGAGTAATGCAAGATCATCATGATATAATCAAATATAATTATGTAAATATGTCAAACTTTTACTTTGATAGGTTTATGAGGTCTATGGGATGTGTTCATGTCATTTTGAGTCCTCAAAACTATTGGTGTAGGCCTTTTTCCCACTAGGTTTTACCTACCAAGTTGTATTAGATTACTTAGGGATATAGAGGTCATTTGGGTTACTTGGGAAGATTATTCCCACATTCACTAGAATGTGTGGTGTATTTCCCTCTATAACCTATATATGCACCTCTCTCCCTTCATATTTTAATGTAATTATAAGGCAGTATATTATGGATTGTTTGAGATACTTAGTTATAAACTATGACAAATTTTAGATTTGTGAGAGCTATGAACTTTGAGCCTTTGTATAAGCATTCATTATTCAGCATGATAAAGAGTATTTTATTTGATTTTATTCTTTTTGTAATATTCCTCTATGCTTGATTTTATTTACTATAAGCTTCATTATGATTTGCACTTGCTTGACTCGTGAGATCACTCTATCATGTGCATTCATTGATCTAGTGATCCTAGCTATAACTCTTTCATGGTATCAAATAACCAATCTATGTTCATGATTATATGATTTATTATACTATAGGCTTTGTTTTGAAATATAGAGTTTATTTGAATATTTTTGGGACAATTTTTTAAAGGGTTTAAAAACATTTCTAGGGTAGTTTTTTGAAATCTCAAAAACCTCAAGATTTGTTAAAATCCCTTCATCGCCTAAAGTGACCAAAAAAAATTATAGGGATATTTTTTTGCAACATCTTTGGTATAGATGGATCTTCTTTGCATAGGTTACAAATCTATAAAATCATCATCACAACCATAAAGGTCACTATAGATCAGAGTGGCTCATTTATTGTTTATCCTTTAATTGGCATTTGCTTGTTATTCAATTACATGTATTAATCCATAATCATAATCAAAAAAGTGTCGTAGTAGCAGAAAACACAATTGTAATGGATCAAAATCTTAATATGATGATTTAATTAAAATCAACATTTTGAATGATTACAGAATTAAAATCAATTTTTAAATATCCAAAATTGATAAAATTTAAGAGTGCAACTATAAAAGAGACAATAATCGATAGAAAATACCAAATGATTCAATAAAAAAGTTTAGTTATAAAGTCTACATCTCTAGATCCACTCCAATGGTGGATCGATCATTATTAATTATAGCAAAATTGCTTTACAATAAAAATAAGTCTTCAAAAATCATCTTATGGTCTTTAAATCTATCTCAGAGATTCTCTCAAAATAATAATATTTTGTTCAAGGCCTTCAAATAATCTCCAAATCTCTCTATACTCTTTACATGCCTTGGAAACAAACTCCATGACCAAAAGATGGCTTCAAATACATATTCATCCCTTTTATATACTATTTAATCTCCATGCTATAATAGTCAAGTCCTTATGTTTTTACATAATTAGTCAAGGTTCGAATCCCTCTTCCATCACTTTTGGTGGGCTAAGTACATCTTATATTCCACATTGGGAAGGTGGGAGTTTAGTGATATATTTTAATGCCATGAAATTGGATGTTTATAATGCCAAGTGTTTGGCATTACCACGTATTACATGGAATTATGGTGGAGTGTGGAGAGTATGTGGGGACTGTGGGAAAATATATGGATGTTTATGGTTAGGACGTGGCATGAACATTCGGTACGTGGAGATTTTGGATGTTACATGGAAAGTTAGAGGAATCTGAAAGGACTTTGGCATGAAATTTAATTGAAATATAAAATTAGATCATAATGAATAGTGGCAATCCACCTGGTGACTTGAGTACCCATCATGTGGTCTGATCTCCATTCACCACTTGTCAACATTCATCGATTGTTGACCTCTCATCACTTGTTGATAAAACATATTTTTTTTATTTTCCTGAAACAATATTCTAGGTACCATAACTCATGCATATGAGCTCTATTTTGTAAACCATGAAATACATCAAAAATCTCTTGATGAGCCCTTCAACAAGACATTGATAAACCTACAATTTGAAGACTTTGTTTTTGGATCAAAATATAGATCCTTCTAGATCAATCCTCCCCATTAGGAGCTTTTGGACCTCCCAAATTTGATTAATTGGTAAAGAGGTGAGGGTATTGTTCCCTCACTCTTAAAACTTCCATCCATTTAGCCTTGTTTGGGTGCATCCTTTTGAGACCAACATGAATATATTCAACACTTCCCCTTCACAAAGTCTGAACCTTCTTTTTAAGTATTATATCTTCCTACAGTTCTATTAGATACTTAGGATCAAAATCATCAATATAAGGAATGGATACACTCTCATCATGATCTACAATCATTGAAGGCTCATACAATTTTAGATTTTCCACATTCACAACTGAATAAATTTACATATAAGATGGCAAATCCAACTAGAAATCATTTTTACCAATCTTTTCCATTATCCAAAAAGTACCATACCAAATTAGTTTTAAATTTTTACCTTCACCTATTAGTCTTTCCTTACTGATGTGAAGCCATACTAAATCACCTATATCAAACCAGTGATCAACATGATGTTTATCATGTCTTGTTTTGTACTTTATCTATTTTTTCTCCAATTGATCTCAAATAGTTTGGTGTATGTATTGTACCTTTTCAATGAACTTCTTGGCTTTAATAGCATCTTTACGTTCATCATCAGTTGAATCCTATCCATTACAAACATCTAGAGGAGATTTAGGCAAATATCCATAATAAACTTCAAAAGAAGATTTCATAGTATAAAAATGAAGTGCATGATTGTAAGCATGTTATATATAGCATAAATTATAATCCCACAACTTGGGATGTTTACTACAATAACCCCTAAGCAAATGTAATACTATGTAGTTTATTACCTCTATCTACCCATTGGTTTGTGGATGAAATGCAGTGCTCTTATTCAACTTAGTGTCCATCAATTCCCATAGTTTTGACCAAAATTCCCCAAGAAATCAAGAATCTTGATCATAAATAATAGAAGTGGGAAAACCAAAATGAACCCATACATGCTAAAAAAACAAGTGTGTCGTACCTTCTTTTGTAATCTACTTAGTGCAAGGAATCAAGACACACATCTTGCTAAATCTATCCACTACCACATACAACTAATCATGTTTTCTCCATGACATAGACAAACCTCCTACAAAATCCATGGAAATACTTTCCTAGGAATGAGTAGGAATAGGTAAGGGAATGTAAAGTCCCAATTTCCTATTACTAGGTTTAATTGTGCCACAAAGAACACACCCCTTGATATATTTGGCAACATTTTCTTACATATGAGGCCAATAACAATACATTTTCAAAGGTGCAACCATTTTACCAACTCCAAAATGACTAGAAATAAGAGAGGTATGTGCTTCCCTAATCATGTGCACCCTTTCATTTTGATGATTGCAAAGTTTACCCAAATGATACACATGATAGTCTAACTCTTCTAACTATTTTCCACTCATTAAGTCTTTATACACATCCTTAAAGTTAACATCATCAACATACTATTATTTATAACTTTCATGAGTCAAATAACTATGTTGTAAAAGAATAGATGCAACTACCATAGGAGGCCTAGAAAGTGTGTCGACAACTTTATTCTAAATACTTTTCTTATACCTGATCACAAGATGAAACTGCTACAGGATACCCATCCAAAAAGAATGCCTAGACTATTTTAGCTTAGCCAATGACTGAAGATATTGGAGGGGCTGATGATCTATATTTATCACTATCTCCTTGCCCATCAGTTAATGTTTCCATTTCTAAATGCTTTGAAATAGTGCATATAATTCCTTATCATAAGTCAGATTATTTCTTACTGCACCTATGAAGGTCTTGGAATGATAGCATACTATCTTCTTTCCTTGCATCAAAACAACTCCCATACCATAATCACTTGCATCTATCTCAATCTCAAATGGCTCCTATAAATTAGGAAGTGCCAAGATAGGAGAAATACTAATCTTTGTCTTCAAAATATCGAAGGCTTTTTGTTGCTTGTCTCCCCACTTAAAGACCTATTTTGTACAAGTCAAACAATGCAAGGGTCATGCAATAAGTGAGAAATTAGAAATGAATTTTCTCTAATATTTTACTACACCAAGAAAACTTCTAACATTAGTTTCATTATTGGGTTTAGGCCATTAAACAAAAACCTCCACCTTTGCAGGATCAATTTTCAATTCACCATGTCCTATAATATAACCCGAGTAAATCAAAGAGGTCTTGCCAAATTCACATTTAAATAATTTTAAGTAAAGTTTTTCCCTTCTTAATGCATCCATGACTTTCCTAATATGAATCACATGATCTTCCCAAGACTGATTTAAGATCAAAATATCATCTAAGTAGACTATAACAAATTTATTCAAGAATGGCCTAAAAATATCATTCATCAATCACATGAATGTAGCTGGTGCATTACACATCCCAAAATTCATGACAAGCCATTCAAACAATCCCTATTTTGTCTAAAAGTAATTTTTTGAATATCACCATCATTAATCCTAACTTGATGATAACCACTTTTCAAGTCTAACTTAGTGAAATAGATAGCATTTTTTAATTGATCTAGCAAATAATCAATACAATGAAGAGGCTAATGATTCTTAATAGTAATTTTGTTCAAAGCATAGAAATCAATACACATTCACCATGTGACATCTTTCTTTGGCACCAAAATGATAGGTGAACCAATAGGAGATGTACTAGGATAAATAACTCCCTTTTCCAAAAGTTCCATTACCTACTTTTTGATTTCCTCATTTTCCACCACTGATTACCTATGTATGCCAATGTTAGGGATAGGAGAATCCTATAACAATTGAATTTCATGTTGAACTCCCCTTTTAGGGAGTAACCCTTTAGGATCCTAAAACACATCATCATAACTAGAAATGATTTCAAACAATTCTTTCTTATGTTTAGGATCACAATTTTCCATAGCTTGGGAATATTCTTTTTCCTCATACTTAATCAACACGAGACAAAAATTCTAGCTTGAATTAACTAGTCTTTTCATTTGCCATGTTGTAACCAAGAAAAGACTCATCCTAACATGATGTACTCTGACTATATATTTAATTCCATCCTTAACAAGAAAGTACTTATTATCTTCCCTCTAAAAGATATCTTTTCTATCATAAATATAAGGACTTCCTAATACAATCCCACATATGTCCAGAGGGACTACATCCATATTAACTTCATCCATGAATTCAGATGCGATGATAAATTTTAATCTGCAAGTTTTGGTTACTTGTATTTTTTTATCATCATACACCCAACCAAGTTGATGGGGAGTTGTTTTTAAGCCTAACTTTTTAACAATCTTTTCAAAAATCAAGTTTTCCAGTGATCCACTATAAAATAGGGTGTCAATATTAGTATGATTTGTAAAAACCCTAATGTGGAACAACTCACTTCTTTGCTTATTATCATGTACATATTTATTTTTTGAAGAGAAAGCAGCATTATATGACCTAGTTCTAGAAAGAGAATAAAAATTCTACATACTAATAACTATGATCTTAGTTTCATCCCCAGAATCTAAACTCAGATCCTGAACTATAGTACTAGCTTTCCTATCTTTCTTCTTAAACATGTTAAAAATATTTGACTTAGGATGTAATTTTCAACACTTAGACTCATCATGATTTTTCTTGAAATGATTTCAAAATGGCTTACCCTCTCTTTATGAATAGTAATAATGGATTTTTGTTTACCCTTTCTAGAAATTTGCCCTTTAGAATGCTTAACTTTGGATTGTTTACTTTTAAATTTAGGAAAATATTCTTTTGTCTATTTTCTTCTAGCCTCTAAATAAATGGCTTTAAAACATGTTTCATCTAAATTAGTGGGATTGAGAACTAGAAGCATGTGTTTCAAGTAACTATGCAACCCACCTATATACTTAAGTAGCGTTTCTAATTTATAAAGAGAAATATTAAAAATTAAAGCCTTTTTCCTAAAATTTTTTGTATAATCTTGAACACTTTGGCCTTTAGTTTGTCTGAAAGATTGCCAATCTATCATGGCTTGTTGCATATAGTCTAAAAGATAAAATTACTTTCTGAGTGCATCAACAAATTCACTCCAAGTGAAAATTGAGTTACTTATGTTAATATCATTTTTCTTCAACTTACTCTCCCACCAAATGAGAGTTGTGCCTCCCATTGAAAGAGTAGTCAGGTGAATTTTAGCCTCATCATCTACAATATTTTAAACCTTGTAATATACTTCAATTTGATTTATATAGTTATCTAGTTTTTTTGCATTAATCTCACCATTAAACATCTACAATTCAAACTTAATATCTATCTTTAGTGAAGGAAGAGATCCAATAGCTTTTTTTTATCTTTATCATCACCTGAAGAGGAGGAAGGTTTCTCAAAAAATTTACCACCTCCATCACGCTCCATCTTAATTCATTGTTCTCGATAAAGCTCCTCGACCATGTCCTTCATTTCTAAGAAGGATTGTCAGAAAGATCATTTAGACTCAAAGTCATCTCCCATTTCTGAGTACATCTTGATCCAATCTCTACATCATACTTTGTTAATTCTCCTTCACCCTAACTAGATCTTGACCTTGTCAACATACACTAGTAATCCACATGGTTAAATACAAATTTTGATTTGATACCAAAAATTTGATCCATAATCATAATCAAACAAGTTTCATAGCAGCAGAAAACACACTTGTAATTGATCAAAACCTTAATATAATGATTTACTTAAAATCAACATTGTAAATGATTACAGAATTAAAATTAGTTTTTAAATATCCAAAATTGACAAAATTTAAGAGTATAAATATAAAAGAGACAATAATCAATAGAAAATACCAAATGATTTGATAACAGAGTTTGGCTATAAATCCTACATCTCTAGATCCACTCCAATGGGAGATCCCTCCTTTTTAATTATAGAAAAATCACTTTATAATAATAATATGTCTTCAAAAATTGTCTTATTGTCTTTAAATTTGTCCCAAAGATTCTCTCAAAATAATAATATCCCACGACCAAAAGATGGATTCAAATACATATTCATCCCCTTTATATATTTCTTGATCTTCATGGTACAATGGTCAAGTCCTTATCTTTTTACCCAATTGGTTAAGCTTTGAATCCCACTTCCATCACTTTTAGTGGGATAAGTACATCTTATATCCCACCTTGGGAAGGTGGGAGTTTAGTGATATATTTAAATGCCACAAAGTTGGAGGTTTATAATGCCAAGTATTTGGCATTACCATGTATTACATGGAATTATGGTGGAGTGTGGAGAGTATGTGAGTACCGTGGGATAATACATGGATGTTTATGGTTAGCATGTGGCATGAACATTTAGTACGTGGAGAGTTTGGATGTTACATGGAAATTTGGAGGAATATCGAAGGAATTTGGCATGAAATTTGTTTACAATATCAAATTAGATCATAAAAAATGGTGGAAAGCCACGTGGTGGCTTGAGGACCCACCACGTGGTATGATCTTCATTCACCACTTGTAGACATTTATTTATTGTTGACCTCTCGTCACTTGTCGATAAAACCTAGTTTTTTAATTTATTTAAAATGATCTTCCAGGTGCCACAACTCATGCATACATGCTCTATTTTACAAACCATGAAATGCATCAAAAATATCTCGATAGACCCTTCACAATGGCATTGATAAACCTACAATTAGAAGACTTCATTTTTGGAGTAAAATATAGATCCTCCAAGATCATGTATTTTTATTTTATATTGGCAATATAGTTTTTCAAACTATAAATATATAATCCAAAATATACTTTTAAAAATGTTGAATCAATAGCCTACCTGAGATAACCAACTTACCATCCACCATATAGCTATCAAGTGTGTTTGGTTGTAGGTCTAGGCAAGGTTGGCATGAAAGAGAAAGTGTAGAACTTCATATCTGAGCATAGAACTTGTCATAGTTGTGTATTACATGGAGGGAAATCTAGGTTGAGGCTGCTGAGACATAGAGGACCAACATCCTTGGTTATTATTTTTGCATTGAAATCCCATATTTTTTGGTAGAGAAAAGCATCCTTGTTGCAACATATTTTATTTTTAGATCTATTTTTTCCATGAATTATGGGCAATCTGTGTTAGGCATGGATGATTACAGAAGTGGCATACAGAGGTATGAGCGTTTGGCATGGAGAATCTGTATCGATTGTGTGCAGTTGAAGCTTGGGTGAGAAAAATTTCTTCAACATTGAGAGGTAGATATAGTGTATGGCCCACCAACAAACTATTAAGCCTTCTCAATGCCCTAGATCACCTTTGGAGAATCTTGGAGTTTCTACTCATTATCCTTAGGTAAAACAGACCTATTTTTTTGTTTTGTGTCAACCATAGGTTGGTAAGAGTTAGATGAGTGTGGCTTCACATTTATAGCTTTTTAGTTTCTCCTCAAATATGCTAATGGTGTTTGAATGTCTTTGGAGACCTATGAATGAACAATGCTTTTGCTCCAAACTCTCTTTTTTTACATCTAACGTGTGCATGCATAACAACATTGTACAACTTTATCTTCTCCTTGATTAAGTCAAAACTTAATTTTTCCCTAATCTTTTTCGATAAATTTTTCCTAAAATAATTTTAAAATTATCCATTTTTTAATTGTTATTTATTAAGTGGTTATTTTATTTCACCTTAAGTGAGTTATTTTTCACTTAAGTATGCATAAAGGTAAGATGAAGGGGCATTTTTTGACTTTAGATTTCTTGAGGAAGACTATGGTTCCATGTCGATTCCAATGAGTGGTTATAAGACATATTTTTCCTCACCTAAGAATATTTTTTAAAATTTTCAAGTGCAAATTTTTAGTCATAGACTTATTTATGAAAAATTATTTTGTTAATATCTTACAAATGGTAACTAAAAATTGAGTACCATCTTTTGAAAAATTATTTATTTTATTTTTTCCCACACATTGGGCCAATTTGTCTTGTAAAATTCACTACTTTATAAAGTTCCAAAGTTTGGGGAGGCTACCTAACATAGTGAAAATGGGGTTGTCATTGTGTTGGTTCTTGTCCACACATCTTCTCTTTTTCACACATGCTTTCTACATCATGGTTAACACTTTTAATGGGGTTGATTGTAATCATGAACTTAGATAAAGTTTTAATTTTAAGGTTTCATCATGGTTATTAGTAATGAATTCCATAAATATGTTGTAAGGCTAACTTTAGAGAACTATTTGTCTTGAAATCAAGGGATAAAGAATCATTTACTACAGCAAGATCTACTGTCTTATCTCCTAGGACTTGTTCTTGAACCAATTACCTATGAACAAAAGAATGTGTGATTTAACAATAATGACATGGTGTATGGCCTAATATGTCTAACTATATATGAGGATATTATGCATCATATTGAGCAGACTGAGTGCCCTTTCACTACCAAAAGTACAAGCCATGAGCTGCACATAAAAATGAAAATATGATAATTGAAACCAATTCAAAAAATATGACAAAAAATCTCAATAAATAGGTTAGAAAAATGTACAATACCTTGTTGAAATTAATATAAAACCCATCACAAAACATATGAAAATCAAAGCATGAAACCATAGAAATGGACAAAATGGTACAAGTAAGAGTGGGTCATATTTATAGATGAGCTTAAGTGGAACACACTAACTACGTGCATGTTGGTCTGGTATGGGAATGTTTTGTATCTATGAAGTCCATAAATTTTGGAAAGGGTTAAGCAATCGTAAGGTAATGAAAAAGGTGGGGTATCACCCATATGAATGTATTTGAACTGTAGATTAAAAGAATGCAAACTATGAATGAAGCAAGACAACTCTAATATAAGGGCATGATGACATATATGAACCTTGTGGAAATGTAATTCATCCCATTCATTTGTAGTGGTACATTTCCTTATCACCCATAGTTATGTGGGAATCCCATTCCTATTTAAAAATGTAAGTTATTGAACAATGCCACTTTCAATTATATATTTCACCAATGATAGCATAAAACCACACATTGAAATCTCTCCATTAAGAAATCTTTACCAAGATTATGTGGATAAGTGGCCTAACACATTCACTGTTAATGATAATATATACTAGATTTTTGTGTTTAATGAATGTATGTTGTCCTTTTGTGTGGATAAGACATATTAATATTCAATTGGATTTTGCATAAACTAATCATTTGATGTATTCAATTTGAGGTGAGGTCATGTTGATGTTTATTAGAATGAAAGGAAATGTTGGTAGCTAACACACAAAAAATTATACATGTGTGTATTATAAATTGTGGTTCAAGGTAACATATGCAACCCAATGGGGATCAAACTCATAGATGAGCTTCAATGATACACACTAATTGCATGCATGTTAGTTTGAAATCAATATGTCTTTTTGCTTTGAATCCCATAGATTCTATAAAGGTTTAAACATATGTAGGCCAGTGAATAAGGTCAAGGCATTATCAATATTAAGGCATAAGAACTGCAGTGTATGAAAAGGTGTGTAGTGAACCTCGTGTTGCAAGAAATTAGTCCATTCACATCCATTACACAAAGAGCATATGATAATGAAAAGGTAATTTAAACAATATATATACATCATATAAATAGTCAAAATAAAATTTGTTTAAATACATGTATAAAGTTTGTTATCCTTTGACAAAAGTGCAGCATATATAAAAAAACCTTTTCATGACATCTATTCAACATTACATTGAGTTGAGGAAGACAATGAATAATAATATGAAAAAACAAACTTGAAAATTATATAATGATCAAATGAGAATGGGTGCATGTTGTTAATTATTTTGACCAATGGAAAATCAGGGAAAGTATCAAAAAATTCATCTACGGGCACATCTTCTATATTAGGCATGTTGAACACATCCATAGTGTTTTCTCATATTTCATTTTATTTTTTCCCTAATGATACTTTTTGAAGACATCCATTTGTGTAATGGATGTGAATATCTTGAAACCAACCCATAAAATAAAGTCACATCATCATGCAGGTCACTGAGAAGACCTCTAGGCATATTCCTATCCCCTGTCATTTCATGAAAACATCTTCAAAATTGAACTCCACGTAGACACCTCTTTCATCACATAAATAAAAACATAATCTTGTCCCATCTATTAAATAAATGTAAGAGGCATAATATAAACACACTTCATCGAATATAAAAGTGTCATATTGTCGTATGGTTTCATTTTTACGAGTAAATAACATGATTTTGATATAAATATGTCTTCCTTTCCATTTGTAAGTAACTAATAAAGACATTTTATAGTCAAACATACTGTAAATACAAGTCATAAATTTCACATAAAAATGAAAATATGAAAATTAAAACCACTTAAAAAAATATGACAAAAAAACTCAACAAAAAGAATAGACCAATATATAATACCTTATTGAAATTGATATAAAACCTATCACAAAACATATGAAAATCAAAGAATGTAACCATAAAAAAAGACAAACTGGTGCAAGTGTGAGGGGGTCACATTTAGAGATGAGCATAGTGGCACACACTAACTATGTGCATGTTGGTGTGGCATGGGAATGCATTGTTTTTACAAATTCCAAATATTTCAAAAAGGGTTAAACACCCACAAGGCAATGAAAAAGGTGGGGGCATCACCCATATCAATGTATTCAAGTTGTAGAGTAGAAGAATGTAAACTATTGATGAAATGGGATAGCTTTAACATAAGGTCATGCTGAACATTATGAACCTCATGGGAATGAAATTTATCCCATTCATTTGTAATGGTAAATATCCTTATTACCCATAGTTATGTGGGAAGCCCATTCCTATTTCAAAATGTAGGGTATCGAACATTGCCACTTTCACTTATATATTTCACCAATGATAGCATAAAACCACACATTGTAATCTCTCCAATACTAAATTTGACCAAGATTATGTGGATAAGGGGCCTATACATTCACCATTAATGATAATTTATGATGGATTTTTGTGCGGAATAAATGTATGTTGACTTTTTTTGTGGATAAAACATCTTAATGTTATATAGTATTTTACATAAATTAATCACTCGATGTATTGAATTTGAGGTGAGGGCATGTTGGAATTTATGGACCTAAAAGGAAATGCTAGTACATGAACCAAAAAAAATTGTATGGCATGTGTGCATTACAAATCATGCCTTAGGGTAGCATCTGTAACCTGGTGGGGATCAAATTCAAAGACAAGATTTAACGTCACATACTAATTATGTGCATGTTGACATGACACCAAAATGCATTGTTTCTACAAATACAATATGTTATAGAAAGGGTTAAACATTTGTAGCCCAATGAATATGGTTAAGGCATCATCTATATTGAGGTATGTGACCTATATGTACCAAAAGGTGTGTAATGAACCTCATGTGAATGAAATAAAATGCAGGACAACTTTGATGTAAGTGCATGCTTACCTATATAAACCTAATGGGAATGCAATTAATCCCATTTATATATTGTTACATTACCTTTTCACACAAACTAATATAGGAATCCCATTCCTCTTTCAAAATCTAGGGTATTGAATAATGCAACTTTTAATTAAAAATTTCACCAATAAATGCACAAAAACCCACATTGTAATTTATATGGATAAGGAACCTATCACATTCACTATTAATGTCCATGTATGTTGTATTTTTTTGTGGAATAAATATCTAAATCCATTTTATTTTAGCATTTTCCATCATATTGAATGAAAGACATACGCATATTCAATCATCTTGTACATAAATTAATCATTCAATGTATTAAATTTGAGACAAAGGCATGTTTACATTTATGGATATTTCATTAAATAAAGTTATGATAGGTGACACAAAAATATATGTACAACATGTGTTATTACAAATTGTGCGTCAAGGTATCCATGACATAATTGGAATACCATAGTAGCTATGAAGCACTTATAGTTTTTGGCATTGATGAAAAATGGGAGGGACTAAATCATGCGTACAATCAAAATACTAGAAATTTTATTCATGGTTAGGGTCAATTTTAACTTTCATATGAAGATAATAATGTCAAATATGTTAATTTAAATGCTCACGTGAGTAGTTCAATACCAAAAAAATTGCCTCTAGCATGCTCAGAAAGGGAAAATTATACAAAGTTAATTTAAAAAATGCCCCAAAAAAGATGAGTAAACCTAATGAAACATTTGAGATCAAGAAATAGAAAATGGATCTATTTACAAGTTTATAATGTGATTGTTAATGCATCCAAGTAAATCAATATTCCTCTACAAGTGTGTGCAATGAAGTAAATGCAAAAGTGGATGGGTTTGAAATTGTAATAGTTCAAAATGAAGTCTAACAAGACAATGGGATATTTTATATTCCATGAGTAAATATTATGAATAATATGATTAAATTTGGATGCAGTGGTGTTGGTGAATTATAAAAGGATTTTCATGGCTCAGAAGGTGTAATCTTTTTCTAGAAATGGAAATGGATCTGTATCTAATAATATAGAGTGGCATTGGTGAATTATAAAAATATTTTCATGGCTCAGAAGGTGCAATTTTTTTGATAAATGGAAATGGATGTGTATCTATTGATATAGGGTAAACTTATGCTAGGGAAATAACATAAGGCCTAATGAGAGAGATGAATGTATTAATGATTATAATATTGAATTGGTTTTGATTGTAAAACATGTAGATTTCAATGAAGGATAAAATAAAGATATAAACACAACAAAATCATATGATCTAAAATAAGGGAAATATAATAGTCATGAACATAAATAATTTGGTATAATACATACCAAATGTTTGACCAAACACAACCAAAAATACAAATCAATAATTGAATAGTAGTATAATTTATTCCTACAAACTTCATTATTTTATTCCAATAGTACTTTGGAAACAAATGTACAAAACTATAATATGAAATATGGATCGAAAGAAAAAAGACCCTACAAACCAATTTTAAATCCCTCAAATATAAGTGTTTATGTAGTCCTCTAATGATCAAATCTTCACACATGGAGTGCAAAGTAGAGATGGGATAAAATATTCAAAAAGGGAGGAAATAGGGGAGAGTTCATTTTTGCATGGTATTTTTCACAACCTATCCTATCACACCATCGACATGGATGATCACATTAATGTTTGTAGGAATTTATATGTATATGGGTCACGTTAAATCAAAACATACTAGTTGGCATTAACACATGAAGTTTTTACATGTTGGTTAAGTTCAACCATAGGAATATCATCATATTCATCATTCAAAATCATTTATGAGATACAACTTAATATCCCTATCAACATGGTAAAATAATTATTGATAAAAAATTCATCTAATTTAAACATCAAATAGATTTCTATTTTCATATAAAACATATTATGTGCTTATTTTATTGGAGCTTATAAGTTAAAGAGGTTGGAGGACCCATAGAGACATCTCAGTAGAGATACATGGGAAGGTGATGTTTAATAATGGCTTCCAACGGAATTACTTTAGGCATTGTTATTCCAATCCCCTCACTCATGTCGATACGCATTCCCTCTCTAATACTCCACTCAAAGCTCTACGTCATCCTCCTAAATGTGTGTGTCACAACATTCATTGCTAGAGACATAGCAAGACACATTCTTCTCCTTAAACCAAAATATAGGGTTCTTTCATGGGGAGAGTAGTGGTAATCTAAGAGATGTTTCATAGGCATCCTTAGAAGGATTCTTATGATATAATGGAACATTCAAGGAGAATAGTGAATAAATAAATTTTAGGGAATATAAAGAGACATCCATAGTTGACAATAAATAAATATCTAAGGAAGATTCCAAAGGGGAATC
Source organism: Torreya grandis (assembly GCA_037957365.1). Classification (NCBI taxonomy): domain Eukaryota; kingdom Viridiplantae; phylum Streptophyta; class Pinopsida; order Cupressales; family Taxaceae; genus Torreya; species Torreya grandis. The sequence goes on along the minus strand of JARHVA010000007.1, from coordinate 771,084 downwards.
TAGAGGTGTAATTATGTAGAAGAATATAAAGGAGAATCCAAAGAGGAATCTAGAGGCATGACTAAAGAGGAACATATATGATATTATGAAGTAGACTATAGAGGAGAGATGAAAGTGGAATATATATGATATTTCAAAGTAAAATCTAGATATGTGACCAAAGAAGAATATAGAGGAGTGACCAAAAAGGAATCTAGAGGAGATTCTAAAGTAGAATCTAGAGGTGTCACCAAAGAGGACTCTAGAGGATATTCTAAGGTGGAATATTATGAAAATATGAAGGGGAAATTAGAGGTGTGACCAAATAAGAATCTAGATGATATTCTAAGGTAGAATCTAAAGGAGAATTTAAAGGGGAAAGTAGTTGATATTCAAATGTGAGATATATAAGAGAGTTTGATTGGATAAACACTTGTTCCCAAAAATCAACAAAGTCACTTTGCTAATTCATTAAAACATTATTAAAATCATAATCATCACTAAATCATCTTCCATAAACTTTTAATTTTGATTATTAGTCCAATCATTATCATAACTAAAAGGCATAACATGAGTAGGTAACAATTTATCTAGAAGATGTACATCATTCGCATGTTCTCTTAGACTATCCATGATATACATAATGAAAATAAATACAATAAATAAAATTATTATAGACAACAAGTAATATAGAATGTATAAGAGGATATAATGACTATGAATCATATTAAATCAAAAATCAAGGTAATGGGTGATCTAGGAAAGGGTTTGAATGATTATGTGGGCTCTCCAAAGTAACTACTTATTCATTTATTAGTTTCAGGCCAATGTTTTAGATCACTAAATACATAAGTAAAACCATGATTTTAACCCACTAACCCTATTTATAGGGTTACAATGAAAGTTATTTACCATGGTGATAGTTTCTCTCAAGTGCACCATAAATAAAATGATAAAATAGGCTTCATATGGTATAAACAAAGAATCCTAGGAATTTATGATATATCATGAGACACATGCAAACTATAGTCTATGTTTAATTATTTATAGTGGATATGCATATTAGGGCCCTAAATGCCATAATGATTGTAAAAATATCACCGCATATCCCTTCACAATTATAATCACTACATAGTTCTAAAATTGTGGGAACACAGTTTCTAAAAATAAGCAAAAGCAAAAAAAAAAAAAAATGATGTGTGTGTGTGTGTGTGTGTGTGTGTGTGTGTGTGTGTGTGTGTGTGTGTGTGTGTGTGTGTGTGTGTGTGTGTGTGTGTGTGTGTGTGTGTGTGTGTGTGTGTGTGTGTGTGTGTGTGTGTAATGAATATGGAATTTATGATTTTTTTGAAATTATAAATTTAGCTAAAACCCAAAACTACAAAAAAATCAAGAAAACATCATTCATAAAAATAAATTATGGGCTCACCAAAATGTTTAATCTATTTTTAATTAAATTAACTAAAATTGATATATATGAAATTGATATATAGTAGAATTCAATAATATATAGTAAAATATAGAACTTAGAATATGATAAAAGTAATAACTTTAACAAGGACATAGAAACCTATCTTGAGTCTAATTTTATGTTGAGCTATGATGACTATACTAGAGGAAGATTGATATGAAATAGATAAGAAAAATATCTAAATTATGTTTCCACTAAAATCATAAATTTTCACTGTGTTGGGACAAGGGCACATTATTAAAGAACGGAAAAGTGTCCATTAACCACATTAGTGTTCAGCTTGACTGTATAGACAAATTTTCAATTTGGGTGTGTGAAAATATCTAAGAGGGCCTATTGATAATATGAAGGTGACAAATTAATAAACGTAATTATCTAAAACTACAAACAATAGTTAGTTCATATGTTCTAGATAGGCATTAAATACAAAATGGGAGAAATGGGGTAGAGTGAATGGCCAAACCACCCTAAAAAAACCTTGTGTAGTCTAAGTGTTTCGTACATATCCTAAATTGGCCTCAAGATAATGTAGTTCACCCTCCTAGGGTGAGTGTGTGAGATGTGATTATGTAATAATATGAATTAATCTATAATAATAATTAAAATGCTTGACAATGGTTGCACTAATCTTGACATAAAATATATTAGACCTTATTTTATGAGTGATATCATGTAGTAAAATTTATATTGGAAGAAATATTGTTATTTTACTCAGTATATAGTAATTTTTGTTAGGCTTGTCAAGTGTTATAATGAGTGGCTTATGTGTTATTTTATAGAATAATATTTTTAAAAAATTGCTATTTGGCATTCCAAAAAGTGTGGGAAAGTCATTATGGCATGTTTTAAATTTAAAATTAGCCATTGGAGTAATTTATAAAAGGGCACATTATTGGATAGGACTAGCCCATGGTCTTATCTACCCAGTGTATTTTTGTCCCGGATGGATAGAAACTCTTGAAATTTACCTAGCAGAATCTATAATCAAAATAGGGATGTTTGAATGATGCTTCGAGTTTTTTTAAGATAGTGAATAGCTTATTAAATTCTCTTATATAGATTTATAGTTATCATAATGGAAAATAGGCCAAGTAAGATAAAGATGTAAACATTAAACATTATCAAGAACTTTAATGATTAAATTTATGTGTTTATAGTTGGGAAGTTTTTTAGAAGAAAAAACCCATTCAAATCAATTTAAAAAGAGGTTTTTGGGGTAAAATATAAAAATAATAATGTTAAATATATGGTAAATGATCAAACATTATGATGTCCCAACATACATTAGAATGGATTATACTTGAGGAAGTTGACCCAAGTGACTAGTGATAATAATAGATATTATAACAATTGTTTTTCACCTATGTTGAGGGAAAGCCTTACACAAAAAATGATTAATACATGTAAAAAACTATAATGTTTCAAAATGATGCATAAGTATTATAATATTTACAATAAAATTTAAAAAAAATCAAGAGTGTATAGCTTATATAAGAGATAACGACTATGTGGGTTTGATGAATCTATTGCTAAAAATTTTGATTTGTCCTTTAAAAATGGCATGGGTAAGATTAGAGGATTGCATTTTTGGTTGGAAGAAATGTTCATTTACAACATTAAAGGTCTACCAAAATTGGGGAATTGTATATTTTCATGAAGGTTAAGGCCTCTCAATTCATAAACTCTTTTATTCAAATAGGGCAAATGGTTTGAAATATGGGTAAGGGATTCCTTCATTATTATCTTCCTTTATTTTGGCCCCAAGAATCAGAGGTGGTTCTATAACACCTTACCTATGAAAGACATTTTTCCTTGATATTTGTTTACCATTTCATAATACTTCCACACCTTAGGCATAAGAATTTAATGAATTTTCTTTCATGTTCGATTTAATTAAGAGGATGATGTAGTTAATAAATGGAATATAAATGCTTTGGCTCCTCAAATCTCACCTTGTTATCTAAGAATTGTGTGTGAAAAGATTAGTCAAAATATTATATTTGAATTTGTTGTCCCCCAAAAATATCACTCATTTTTGGAACAACATTTGAACCATTTTGGTCCTATAGACCAAAATGGTCTCTTCCCTTTTCAAAATTTGTCCTGGACATTCAAAATCCTCATTTTTCAAGCTTCTCAAAAATCTATGGACTCTACAGGCTTAAATCTATAGACTCTACAGGCTTAATTCTATGGACTCTGTAGGCTTAAATCTACAAACTTAGCAAGAAGAGGAAATCTACGGATGTAGCAGGAAGAGGAAATCTATAAACTTTGCAGGTCAAGTTCAATGGGATTTATAGGTTTAAATCTACGGACTTTTCAGGTCAATTTCAATGGGCTTTATAGGTTGAAATCTATGGACTCTTTCAAGGTTAGAGAAAACTACGGACTTGGTTTCTACGGACTCTATTGGTAGGTTCATTTCTACAGGTTCAAGGCTTCTACAGGTGGGTTCAACCAAAAGAATCAGTTTCTAACACTTGGTCATTTTTGGGATTAGTTCAGTGCTTTGGTTCAAACAAAAATCTCCATCAACAAGCATCAATAGTAGGTTCAACGTTTGGTTCATCCTTTGGTTCAATGTCTAATGGTTCAAAGGCAGGTTCAATCAAGCGGTTCAATGCTTTGTTTCACTTATTTGGTTCATCCACTTTGTTTCAACGAAGAGGTTCAATGGTTGGTTCAAACAAAGGGTTCATCATCTTGAACCATTTGGTTCAATGAAGTGGTTTAACATTTGGTTCAACGAAGCGGTTCAATCAAACGGTTCAATAGATGGTTCAAAGCCTTGGTTGAACGTTTGGTTCAATCAAATAGTTCAACAACTTGGTTCAAAGGAGCAGCTCAAAATGCAAATAGTTCAAAGGCTTGGTTCATCAGCTTGAACCATTTTGGTTTAAAGCCTTGGTTCAATGAATTGGTTCAAATACTGGTTCAACAAAGTGTTTCAATGCTCAGTTCATTCGATTGAACCAAACCTTAGTTCAACGTTTGGTTCAACCAAGCAGTTCATCAGCTTGGTTCAATGGAATGGTTCAACATTTGGTTCAATCAAAGGGATCATCGACTTAGTTCAAGGAAGCCTCTCAAAGGACAAGTGCCCTTGTAGAGGACACTTGATCAATAAAAACACCCTTCGAAAGGGTCATTTTTGAAGAAGGCCGCAAAGGTAAATTCCTTTAGAAATTTTGTTTAAGGTAGATGGTTATAATTCTTTAAGACTTTTGTCTGAAGGAATTCCTTCAAAAAAAAGTCTAAAAAAATTCAAGAAGTGGTCGTGGGCAGAAAAAACCCGAAGGATAATAACCAAGGCAAATGGAAATTCCACGGACTTTTTGTCCACGAGAAATTTATGCAAACTTTTTCTCCATGGGATTTTGTCCACAGAGAAATCCCAAGGAAAGCCTATGAAGACTATAAAATAAAAGGCTGTCAAAGGACCCCGAAGGGCAAGTGCCCTTATGGGGGACTCTCAGTTACCAACTTGAAGGATACTTCCTCGAAGCTGAAGGGTCACCTTCCCTTGAGAAAGATGTTAAACAAAAAGCCCAAACACCATTCAAAGACCACCCAAAGGGTAGATAGCTTGCGGGGAGTTCTTCTTGACCCAAAATAGGTTATTTCTTAAGGCTTGAAAGGGCAAGTTTGATCTGGGAAAGTGCCAAATAGAAAAGCCAAAAGAAGACAAAGGGGTGACGCGCCTGAAGATGTCAAATTCAAGACAACAAAATAGCAATTGATCCTTTAAACCTATAGACCAAAATGCATTCTCAAATTTCAAGGCCAAGACTAGCAGAAAGCAAGGAAGGAACAAAATAGAAAACTAAATCTAGGACCCAATTCAATTAACCAAAAAAGGAGGAATGATGAAGGTAAGATTAGATCGCCAGGTGGACATTGAAAGTTGAAAACTTTTAATAAGCGTGACTTGTTTCCCTGCATTGATAAAATCAACTGAGTAAAATGCCCCTAAGTTCTAGCCTGTCTTCTTAACAAATTCTAATGCAACATGATGTGTTACTATTCATGATTCCTTCTTGAAGTGGCTATATAAGGGACTCTTATTATTATAAAAGGATCTCTTTTTTTACAATCATAATGAAACTCTGCCCAAATTGAAAGGCACTTCTGAGACTTTGAGCTTAGTTTGTTGATCATATTTTATTATTGGAATAGGAAAGCAAGTGACTTTTTAGACTTTGTGCTATGATATCTTTGTTGTCGAGGAAACTGTTCTTATGTCTTTTTCCTTGATTTATTTTCTGTTCCTTTAATTCAATAAGTAGGATTAGTGAAATTAGTCAGAAAGGTGTCCTGAAGAATCAACTGTGGAGAGACTTTGTGCCCCCATAATTGCCTTTCAGTGTGCTTTCTTTTCATTTCTGTGTAGAGGACTTTGGGAAGACTTTGTGCCCTCATTGTCCTTCGTATCTTACTCTTAAGTGATTTAGGTGGAGACTTAGTGCTGCATCTTGATTTACTGGTTATTACATCTTTTGCTACATTTTATTGTTACTACCTGGAGTATTCTTGTGGCTTACTGAATAGTAATTCTAAAAGAAGAGTGTTTTTTATCATTTTCCTTGAGTTTCTCCTTTGAGCTGCAAACATCATCTTTGAATAAAGAGATATGGATGGTTTGTCCTACCCTTGAGTATTATTTTTTGTTTATATATATAGCCTATAAGGAACCTCCCCTTGATGAAAGGACAGATCAGTCCCCTTTTGATGTGGTAAATCTACACATTTTGATGACTAATCTTCCTACTTTGGCTGATCAGACCTATTTTGTTTATCAGTATGCTAATCGACAAAATATTCAACCAATAGTTCTTGGTGAATTTGTTGAGGAATATAACCCATTATCATTATAACCTTATCCATTACAGACTTTGGTGACTCTATTTCATGTCTTACCCATTATCCATTTATATCCTTACCATCTTCCATTCACCTCCACACTAACCGAGAAAGAATGCATAGTTTAAAGCCTCAAGCTTTAACTGAAGCAAGGTCAATTCTTTTCCATTTTTGTTTCACAATCTGACAGATTCAAGGTATACATGAAGCCAAAGGGCTAAAGGTATCGTTGACCCTATATTTGAGTTTGTACAACAAAGTGATTTTGATCTATTTCCTTCACCATCTAATCTCTAATGAACCAAGAGTTTTCCTCCTATTAAAGTCAAATCTCCATTGCCAGATGAAGTATTTACTTCTACTATTGATAAATCTTTGCCTATAATTACCCCTCTAAGATTTTTTATCCCTCCTTTTCATAATCCTACAATGGCAGTTCAAGGCCCTTGGGGTAATGCTTTTGGTCCTCTCAATCTTACTCTACCTCTACATGAGCTTCCACATAGTTCAAGGAAGAACTTTTCCAAATTCTATGGTGATGGGAAAGTTCACCCTGATGAGCACATTACAACTTTCAGCATAGCTTGTGGAGTAATTGGAGTAGAATTTGAAGATGTAGAAGTCAAGCTTTTTATAGAAACATTACAAGGTGCTGCTACAAATTAGTTTTATCATTTATAGGCTCGATTTGTAACCTATTAGAATACTCTCAAAGCTAATTTTGAAGCTAGATTCAAACCTGAAGAAGATGCACATACACTTTTGGCTCAACTTACATAGATGAAGAAAGTGCCTCATGAGCCTATGAGAGACTTCATAGCTAAATTTGACAAACTGAGAAATAGAATCCCTATAATTTTTTGACCTATAGCTGAGAATCTAAAATGCTTTTTCATTAATTCTCAGCTACCTGAAGTAAGTTTTCTCTTGAGACGTACTGGTCAAATAGATCTTGCTATAGCTCAACTTTTGGCCACCGAGGTAGAAGATGATCTCATCTTAGTAGGGAAGATAAGAAGAGATCCAAATAGAAATAGAGCTTCATCGTCTTCTGAATATGCATCTACAGGCACCATAGATCTAATACTGCATAAATTAGAAAATGAGTTGCTTGCTCTCAAAAAGGAAATGGCTCAAAGAATGTCTTCTGCTCCTTCATACAAAAGGACATTCCCAAATTAGTAATATCAAGGCAATGCTGCTAGGAATCAAGGGTAACAGAATCACCTTCCTCCCCCATAAGGGAAACTTACCCTGGAAGCTCCTCTAACCAATTCAGAAATGGGATATCTTGAAGTAGAATCAAAATTCTCCTTCTAGCTTGAATTGAATCAAGAAAATGATGCTGATCTCCTTGAAGACAATCAAGAAGAATCAACTGATGACTCCCATATTGGTTTCCTAAACTACCAGGATGAACCCAGAAGTAAAGGAGAAGCTTTTGATGGATCATATGCAGTGTTTACTAGGTCTAAAAACCAATCAGTCTAACAAGCTGATAAAGAGAAGATAGAAGATCAACTGTAACTAGCAGTCACGATTGCTAAGGCATGGAACCATTCTACCTTTTCAGCCAAATGACCCAGTAATCACCCAAAAGTCAAATACATCAATCTCACCTTCCCCTTCTAATTCAAATTCACAAACTAGCCCACCTCTCATCCCTCCTAAAACTCAGAAAGTTGAAGTACCTTTCTCTATACTTAGTTTAATTCAGTCATTTGACATAATCGATCATGTTAAAAAGACAAAAATATAAATGTCTGAGTTTGAATATTTGCAGTCCAATCCTGATCAATTGAATAAGATAGTCCAATATGTCAAAAACCAAAATGTCCCTACAGGACAAAAGGCTAAAAAAGTAACTCTTGATTCTTTAAAGAACACATTCTATTCCAAATAATCTGGTTATTACTCCTCCAGTTGTTCCTGGAAAAATAGAACCTTTCTATGTTTCTCTATTAATTAATGGCCACAAGATGAGTAACTATATTATAAACTTAGGTGCATCTGATAATGTAATGCCTACTAAAGTAGCTGAGTCTCTTGGTCTCACACTGACCAAGACATTTGGAAGATGTTTCTCTATGGAGAATAAGCAAGTACCATTTCTATGGCAAATCAAAGATGCCCAATTTGCATTTGCAGCCTTTCCAAACAAGAAAATCAAGATGACTATCTTAGTGGCTAACATCCCAGCATCCTATGGCATTTTTCTTGGATGAAATTTCTTTAAAGACATGGGAGGAGAACTAAGCATGGATATGTCTGAGGCAAGGATCCCTGTCAAAGGCATAATGAAGAGGTTGCTCCCTGAAAAAGAAGCAAAATATGTGGTCACCCAGACATCAATCCCTGAAGCTCAAATCCTTTATGAATCTACAGGTATGGGTAACTATTTTCTATTTATAGATGAAATGCATAAAACACCTTAAAGTATCAAATCAAAAATCATTTCAACAAGAACAACAAAAAAATAGTAGGCTACAGTATAGACCAAGAAGGATCCTCTATCTCTTATGAAGAAAAGTCTAAAAAAAAATTAGTATCATATGAGATATGGACTTTAGAATTTGATGGTAGCTATTCCTCTACCAGTTTAGGAGCTAGGATTGTTTTGATATCTCCTCAAGGAGATATGTACCCTTCATCTTACAAATTAAAATTTGGCAACACTAACAATACAACTGAATATTAATCTATGTTGCTTGGCATGAAGGCTGCTCAAGAAAAAGGCATCAAGTTTCTTCATGCCAAAGGGGATGCTGAATTAGTAGTTTGTCAAGTGAGGAACTTATACCAAACTAACAATTAAATATTACCCCACTACCGTAGCTTGGTTTGGGACCAAATTGAAAGATTTGATGCTTTCAACATTTCTGCCATACCTAGAGAGTCTAATGATAGAGCTGATGTACTTGATGTTTCAAGAACTCTCTTAGTTTTTCATTCAGATTTCAAAGAAGACAGGTATACCATTGAGCTGGTATATAGACCAAGTGTTCCTAATAATGCTAATCATTGGCAAGTATTCAATGATGATCATCAAATCATTGCCTTCCTAGAATGAAAAGATAATTTTGAAAAATTATGTTTTGAAGGCAGTGAATCTCAGAAGAATGAATCTGTGTCTGAATCTAGCTCAGATATAAATGAAGAATTCTTACAACTAAAAGGAAAAAAATTCTCAAAGGCCTAGTTTCTCTTGAAAAGTTGTTTGACAAACATGATAGATTCATCAAACAATATAAAATAGACTCGAGTTTCTCTCAAGGATTCGATCAAGTGAATCTGACTACTAAAGAAAATCCCAAGATGATCAATATTGGTAAGTGTTGCACCCCTAAAAAAAGATTCAGGTTCATCTCTTTACTTCATCAATACATAGATGTCTTAGCATATTCTTATGAAGACCTGAAGTCTCTCAGACCTGATGAAATATGCCATAACATTCCTCTCAAGGCTGACTCAATACCATACAAACAAAAATCTAGATAGTATGATCCAAAAATATCAGGTACTATTTTGTTTGAGATACAAAAAATGTTAAGTATTAGAATCATCTTCCCAATCCATCATTCCACATGGACTCCAAACATAGTGCCTATAAGGAAGAATAATGGCAAAATTTGCATTTGTGTAGATTTCAAAAATCTGAATCAAGCATCTTTAAAGGATAATTATCCTTTGCCAATTATGAATCAAGTGCTTCAAACAGTGACAGGTGCAGAGATGTTATCAATGTTGGATGGATTCTTAGGATATAATCAATTTGATGTTGGTGAAGCACACCAACACAAGACTGCATTCACCACACCTTGGGGTACATTTGCATATAGAAGAATGCCTTTTGGTTTAATAAATGTTGGTGCTACCTTTCAGAGAGATATGGATTTGGCTTTCAAAGATGAGATTGGTAAATTCATAGTGGTATACCTTGACGACTTGACTATCTTTTCAAAGCGTCGATCTGATCATGTATGCCATTTGCAACAAGTGCTGGAGCGCTACCACCAAAATGGTATTTTATTAAATCTTAAAAAGTCTATTTTTGGAGTAACAGAGGGGAAACTCCTTGGACACATTGTGTCCAAAAAAGGAATAAAGATTAACTTAGACAGAGTCAAGTCTATTCAAGAACTTAATTTTCCTATAAGTAAGAATTTTATTCATTCTTTCTTTGAAAAGGTGAATTTATTATGGAGTTTCATCCCCAAATTTGCTGAGAAGACTAGACACATTGTGAACATGATAAAAGGGAAGATGATCTTCAGCTGGACTAAAAAAGGTAAGGCAATATTTTAGGATATCAAGACCACCATTGCTCATGCCCCTACCTTGGTTTGTCTAAATTACAACAAAGATTTCATCATATACAGCTATGCATCTGAACACACTCTTTCAGCAATTCTTGTTCAACAAGACAAGGAAGGTACAGAATCTCCTATCTCTTTTATGAGTTACCCTCTCAAAACCCATGAGATGAAATATTCAAATATAGAGAAACATACTTATGCCTTGGTGAAACCAGTCAAACATTTCCATTTCTATATTATGAATTCACATACTACTGCCCTAGTGCCTGACATTATAGTCAAGTCTATATTAACTTAGTAGGAGTTTGGCATGAAAATAGGTAATTAGATTGCAAAAATACAAGAGTTTGATCTAGACATCAAGCCAACAAAACTGGTCAGGGGTAAAGTCCTATGCCAATTAATTAATGACAATAAGCTAGAAGACACACAACATGAAGAAATTGAAATAAAAGAGACACCAACATTCCTTTTTGTCTCTACTACCAATGAGTGGTATTCAGGTATCATTCATTTCCTTACTTATGGTGAATGTCCTGCTCATTTGTCTTATAGAGAAAAGAGGACTATCAAGTTGAAATCTACCAATTTTGTCTTTTGGGATAACAACCTGTACATGAGAAGCATAGATGGAGTATTCCTTCACTGTGTAGATAAAGAGCAACAAAGCCAAATTTTAAAATATTTCCACAATTTAGCCTATGGAAGACATTTTTTTGCTCCTGTGACTGCTCACAAGATTCTATGAGCCAGGTATTACTGGCCAACTCTTTTCCAAGCTGCACATAAGTGGGTGAGAAAATGTGAACTCTGTCAGCAATTTGTTAGAAGACCCAAGTTAGCTACTATGCCTATCAAGCCAGTGATCATAAAAGAACCTTTCTAGCAATGGGGACTTGATTTTATTGGGACTATAAACCCATATTCAAGTGTTGGACATGATTATGTCCTTACAACAACTGACTATTTCACCAAGTGGTTAGAAGAAATCCCAACTAAGCATGCTACTTCAGAAGTTGTATGCAACTTCCTCAAAGAGAATATCATTTTCAGGTTTGGAGTTTCCATCAAAATTGTTACTAATAATGTAGCTTATTTCACCTCTCAGGAGATTACACAATTCTATTTCCATTATGGAATTAGACTCTCTCACTCTTCTAATTATTTTCCACAAGGGAATGGACAAGCTGAATCCAGCAATAAGAATCGGGTAACTATTATCAAGAAGCTAGCAGATGACAATCAAAGAACATGGCATAAAACATTAGTTGATGCTCTATGGGCAGATAGAATCACACCAAAGAGGGCAATTGGTATGTCTCCTTTTCAACTTTTTTATGGTATCAATGCTAAGATACCAATCACCTTAGAATTGCCAGCCTGGAAATTGGCAAAGGCAATTGAAGATCAGACATATGAAAGTTCTCTTGACAAAAGAATCATGTGCCTTTCTGAGCTAGAGGAATAGACAACCATGGTGGTGGATAGAATTGCTACTTATCAAATTCTGGTAAGGAAACTCTTTGACTAGAAGTCCAAAAATTGTGATTTTTAGATTGGGGATCAAGTCCTGTTATGGGACAAAAGGAGAGAACCAAAGGGGATGCATGGAAATTTTGACTCCCTTTGGAGAGGCCCATTTATAATTCATCAGAACATTGGTGAAAATATCTTCCTATTTAAATATCAAGATGGCACACTCTTTTCTCTACCCCACAATGGGCAGCATCTGAAACATTTCAACTCTTGAAGTGTCAGATCATTCCATCTATATATATGTACATTTGTATAGTTTTTAATTCTATTTTGTTTTGTTTGTTTCCATTTTTGATGCATTTCATTTCTGGGTAGCAACTCCATAACCCAATGGTACACATGAAGACACTGGAGATTCTAGATTCTACTTCTTTCAATTCTTTTAGCAATTGATAGAAGTTCCCCAACTGGAGCCAACTATTGTCCCCCAAAAATATCACTCATTTTTGGGACAAAATTTGAACCATTTTGTTCCTATAGATCAAAATGGTCTCTTCCCTTTTCAAAATTTGTCATGGACATTCAAAATCCTCATTTTTCAAGCTTCTCAAAAACCTATGGACTCTGCAAGCTTAAATCTATGGACTTTATAGGTCAAGTTCAATGGGCTTTACAGGTTGAAATCTATGGACTTTGTAGGTCAAGTTTAATGGGCTTTACAAGTTGAAATCTACACTCTTTCAAGGTTAGAGAAAACTGTGGACTTGGTTTCTACAGACTCTGTAGGCAGGTTCATTTCTATAGGTTCAAAGACTTCTGCAAGCGGGTTCAACCAAAAGAATTAGTTTCTAACACTTGGTAATTTTTGGGATTGATTGAGTGCTTTGGTTCAAACAAAAATCTCCATCAACAAGCATCAATAGTAGGTTCAACATTTGGTTCATCCTTTGGTTCAACGTCTAATGGTTCAAAGGCGGGTTCAATCAAGAGGTTCAATGCTTTGTTTCAGTCATTTGGTTCATCCACTTTGTTTCAACGAAGAGGTTCAATGGTTGGTTCAAATAAAGGTTTTGTCAGCTTGAACCATTTTGGTTCAATGAAGTGGTTCAATGTTTGGTTTAACCAAGCAGTTCAACAGATGGTTCAAAACCTTGGTTCAATGCTTGGTTCAATCAAATAGTTCAACAACTTGGTTCAAAGGAGCAGTTCAAAATGCAATTAGTTCAAAGGCTTGGTTCATTGGATTGAACCATTTTGGTTCAAAGCCTTGGTTTAACAAATTGGTTCAAAGACTAGTTCAATGAAGTTTTTCAATGCTCAGTTCATCTGATTGAACCAAACCTTGGTTCAACGTTTGGTTCAACCAAGCAATTCATCGGCTTGGTTCAATGGAATGGTTCAATGTTTGGTTCAATCAAAGGGATCATCGACTTAGTTCAAGGAAGCCTCCCAAAGGACAAGTGCCCTTGTAGAGGACACTTGATCGATAAAAACACCCTTCAAAAGGGTCATTTTTGAAGAAGGTCATAAAGGTAAATTCCTTTGGAAATTTTGTTTAAGGCAAACAGTTATAATTCTTTTTGAATTTCGTCTAAAGGAATTCCTTTAGACAAAAGTCTAAAAAAATTCAAGAAGCGATCATGGGTAGAAAAAACCTGAAGGATAATAACCAAGGTAAATGGAAATTTCATGGACCTTTTGTCCGCGGGAAATTCTCATGGACTTTTTGTCTGTGGGAATTTGTCTGCAGAGAAAGCGTGAGGAAAGCCTACGAAGACTATAAAGAAAAAGGCTGCCGAAGGACCCTGAAGGGAAAGTGCCCTTACAGGGGACTCTTAGCTACCAAATTTAAGGATACTTTCCCGAAGCCAAAGGGTCACCTTCCCTTCAGGAAGATGTAAAACAAAAATCTTGAAGGCCATTCAAAGACCGCCCAAAGGGCAGATAGCTTATGGGAAGTTCTTCTTGACCCAAAATAGGTTATTTCTTCAGGCCCGAAAGGGTGAGTTTGATCTGGGAAAGTGTCAAACATAAAATCCAAAAGAAGACAAAGGGGTGATGTGTTGAATACATCAAATTCAAGACAACAAAATAGTCATTGATCCTTTGAACCTACATACTAGAATGCATTCACAGATTTCAAGGCCAAGACTAGCAGAAAGCAAAGAAGAAACAAATAAGCAAACTAAATCTAGGACCCAATTCAATTAACCAAAAAAGGAGGAACAATGAAGGTAAGATCAGATCACCAAGTGGACATTGAAAGTTGCAAATTTTCAATAAGCGTGACTTGTTTCCCTGCATTGATAAAATCAACTGAGTAAAATGCTCCTAAGTTCTAGCTTGTCTTCTTAACAGATTCCAATGCAACATGATGTGTTACTATTCTTGATTCCTTCTTGAAATGGCTATATAAGGGACTCTCTTGTTTTTGTAAAAGGATATCTTTTTTGACAATTAGAACGAAACTTTGCCCAAATTGAAAGGCACTTCTGAGACTTTGAGCTCAGTTTGTTGATCATATTTTGTTACTGGAATAAGAAAGTAGGTGACTTTTTAGACTTTGTCTTGTGATATCTTTGTTGTTGAGGAAACTATTCTTATGTCTTTTTCCTTGATTTATTTTCTGTTCCTTTAATTCAATAAGCAGGATTAGTGAAATTAGTCAGAAGGGTGTCCTGAAGAATCAACTGTGGAGAGACTTTGTGCCCCCATAATTGCCTTTAGTGTGTTTTTTTTCATTTCTATGGAAAGTAATTTGGAAAGACTTTGTACCCTCATTGTCCTTCGTATCTTACTCTTGAGTGATTCAGGTGGAGACTTTGTGTTGCATCTCAATTTGCTGGTTATTACATCTTTTGTTACATTTTGTTGTTACTACCTGGAGTATTCTTGTGGCTTGCTAAATAGTAATTTTGAAAGAAGAGAAGTGCTTTCTGTCATTTTCTTTGAGTTTCTCCTTTGATCTGCATACATCATCTCTGAAGAAAGAGAGATGGATGGTTTGTCCTACCCTTGAGTATTATTTTCTGTTTATATATATATATATATATATATATATATATATATATATATATATATATATCCTATAGGGAACCTCCCCTTGATGAGAGGAGTTCAATCCCCTTCTGATGTGGTAAATCTACACATTTAGATGACTAATCTTCCTACTTTGGCTGATTAGACCTATTTTGTTTATCAGTACGCTGATCGACAAAATATTCAACCAAAATAATGATCATCCATAGACTCTTGTATTGCTATATTAGAGAAGTATTCCTTTTACTGATTGTAGAAGAGGTGTTATCTTAGGTTCTTAATTTTTAGCACAACTTTCTAACTTCGTGACCACAAGGGTTTATTTTATATTTTGGATATATTTCATGAGATGTATTTCTACTTGCTATGATTTTTTTCTTACAGTACTGATCATTTTTTGATGTTGATATTTTATCTTTTATAGTTGGTGAAAAAATTTATATTCCTTATTTATATTTGTTTTAGATTTAGCATAGCTAAAGTTATCACTTTGGGGTCTAATGTTTTTGGTGATGATTTTTTTTTCTTCTTCATTTTCATGAAAAATCCCCTCCAAATTTTTGGTACAGGCCTAAGTTACACTAGTTCTTTCAAGTTGTGGAAGATATGTTTAATACAACTCTTTGGATCTAAGTGATCTTATTTTACTATTATTATACGGATTATTATTCTTCATTTTTACTTCCTATTTTCTAGCCTTTTTGATATTGAATTAACTTTTATGTAAACATTTTTCATTTATGAATTAGAGGGGTGAAAAAGCCCACAACCCTTTTCCTGGTTTAAAAAAATAGATAGTGAATGAAATGAAGAACATTCTTCCAAAAATACACCAATGAAAAATTAATCTATACATAAAAAGGTTTAAATCCTTCACACATGATGTAGAATAATTTTTTATAGCATTCAATGAAAATTTGTGTATTTTGAAATCCCCAATAGTATACATACAGTGGAAACTTTCTCATTGATTCTGTGATTTCGATGCATACTTAGAAATATATTTGTAGATAGATTCACCCTAGAGAACATGTAGGAAAATAGCATTTATTATCTAAATAAAAAACATTTGTGGGTTGTGGGTGTTTGATCTATCATCACTATGAGAAGGAATGTATTTTTTTATTCCATTATTTTTAATGGTTATCAATGATTATTTATCTAACTCCCAAAGTAATTTGTACCGACATTGAAGAGTTTTCCCTTTTTTCTCAAACATGTTTCTTTAATTCACTTGGCACATTTCTTCCAGGAACAATGTGATACCTATTCTTGACATGAATGGCACCAAGTCCTCAATTTTGGCTTGTCATTTTTAATATTTATTACTGTGATGGTAGTGTCAAGACTTCACCAAATAGTTGAACCATATGACTTTCCTACATACATTTTTATGTCATTAACTAGAGGTAGTTGGCCCACATATCAAATCAAAATAATTCATATCCCTCCAAATGGAATAGATTTGTGCATATGGAGGTCCCCTTGAAAATGTGCATCAATATGGGATAACTTTTAAAGGTTTTATTTCAATTCCAAAATTCTACATATAATACATGGATCATAATCCATGTGAAAACACAAATGCAATAATAGTAATTTTGATCACAGTTATAATTGATCCTTTCATATTAATGGATATTCATGCAATAAAAATATTTATGATCCCATTTATAATTGATCCTTTCATATTGATGGAGATTCTTGATTTTGTTTAGTTGTCAAATATTACACTTCAATGTAATCCTAATATTGATCAATTATAAGGTTTCCACATATAGACTTTAGGGGTGAATGTTACATAATCATATTAAGACACATAGTTTATAATTTATAAATCATTTTATCAATTAAATCTCTCATTCACTATGAATGAGTGACATAACTGCACATTACAATATGAAAATTTTAGTAAGGATTCAACATTGGGTTTAGTCTTAGACTATTATACTTTAACATGAAGCAAGTATAAATCAACCATAACATTGTCCCACATAGACATTGTGAATAAAGTATATGTGAGTGTGCATTATTATGAGAAATTTAAAATGTATGGAAATTCAATTTGAATGTCTTTTCTCCATGTGATCTAATTACATATTATATCTTTTCTCTAATTTGAGGGTTTTTGTGATTTCTTCAAAGTCTAAAAGTATAAATTACAGTTTAAATTTTGCTTGATTTTTTCTTCATTGTACATTTGACAGCGCGAATTCCATATGGAATAGTCAAATTTGCTTCCACTTATTATATAATATTCAGACCAAGTCATGGAAAAATGTAATAATATTTATTGAGGTTTTATTATAAAATGTTTTATTTTTTATAAAACTTTAAACAATTTTCTCTAAATTTTGTATTTATTTTATTACATATTTTATAAATAAATGTGAAATAACATTTATATATGTAAAATTAGTTGTCTTCTAATCCTTTAAAACACATGAATTCAAAAAAATAATAATATTCTAATTTTATCTTTATGAAAAAAAAACAATTTCTTATTTTCAATCTATAAAAAATATTTAGACTTTAATATCTTATTTATTAAAAATTGAAAGAAGTATTTAATAAAAAGGATTAGTTTTAAAATATATATATATATATATATATATATATATATATATATATATATATATATATATATTTGTGTTTGATACTTACATGTTTAAAAATTCTTTACATATCCATCCTACCTTTTAAAATTAGTGAATATGGATATTTTATTAGCATAATTTTAGGCTTGTATTTTTGGATCTTCCATTTATCTTTGATTTTCCATCACATCAAAATTATTGGTTTATTTTCTATCCCATAGCCCCCTAGATGGAATAGGGAAATCAAAGTCTATAGATTGATTTGATTAAATAGTACTCATTTAGTCATTGAATTAGGTAATAGATAGATCTATAAGGCCAACCCCTATATGAGTCTGCATTAGCATATATATGCGTGTGGGGGGGGGGGGGGGGGGGGGGGGTGGGTGGGGGGGGGGTTGGGGGGAGGGAGGGATAATTATTAAATGGTATTCTAAACTTTTTTTTAAGAAAGAGATATATGAGTCACTATTTTAGCAACGAGTTAATATAACTACTATTTTACTTGCCTAGTAAAGTCACTTGTATGTCTTTAAAAAAAAACATACCAAAACATATCACTTTAAAATAGTTAAGCTTGAGTTTATCTACCACACATTTTTAGGTTTTAATATATAAAATATTCCTTCAACTATGTTTAGACTTTTATTTTTCTTATTTAACAAACATAATTACATAAATTATCAAACTAGTTAAACATAAGTCCCTAAATATTTTAATAACAAAATTTCTAGTGTTTATTTGGAATCATAAATCATAGTATGAAAAGTAAAGATTTATTGTATTTGTATTTTATAATAAATTTATGTGAAAGGTTAATATTTTCATATAATTTGGCATAATCTTATTAAATTATTTTTATTTCTAACGTGGATTCAAAGTTGAGACAAAATTATATTATTATATCTATCGAAAGTTATTTATTTTTATTTGTGTTTTACATCAGTGTCTTCAAATAAATTTATAACTAATTAAATTTAATAAATATAATGTAATAAATAACTAGTTAAAGTATAAAAATCCAAGTTAAGTGGTTATTATATGGAATGATATCGTAGGGACAAAATTAACTATCATGCACAAAGTACATGTGTGCTAGCGTCAACACCCTTGGGCCCACCACAACCAACACTGAAAAACCTAAACCCAAAGGAGGAGAATGTGATCACCAATAAAAGAGCTTAGCCACCATCACACAATCACGTCCAACATAACCACCCTCCTTAAATAACTTGGAGGATGTAGAATTTATGTGGCATTTGCGTAGGAACTACATGGTCGTTGCAAGCTTCCCACACTACTTTTCATGATTTTCCACTTCTGGGCATCATTTGAAATTTGAAATGAATGAATTATGGTGGTATCATTATCCCAACCCATGGGTGTCCACATTGTAAACCTATGCATTACAAATGATTTTGCATTGGAAGTCAGGGAGCTAGGAAGCCATTTTGGATTCGATAGCTACTTGAGCCAAAGTTGACAAAGAAAGATCAAGCTCGAGTGAAAGAAAATGAAGGAAGCTTTGTGACTATTGTATGAACCTAGATCTTCTTTCCTTAATAATCCTATTAATCCCACTAATTTAACCCATTAAATATAGTATTAATTAAATAACTAATACCCTATTTCCAACACAAAATTCCCTACATCCCACAAACCTTACCATACCCTTATATACCAATTACTCACTCCATTAACTTACTAACTAGCCTACTTAGCTACTAAGCTACCAACTATCCCAGTTGACAATTTAAAATTCTTTTTTATTCACCTACCCCATAGCTACCCTACCACCCTAGCCTTTCATACACCCCTTTTAACCCTAAACCTTATTAAGTCCCACCTAATCATCCATTATCCCTATATTAATTAATAAAACTTTAGAACTAGGGAAGCTCCTCTAATGTTCTAGAAGTCTCTAAACTAGAGGATTCTAAAATAATTTAAAATTCTTGAAAATTATAATCCACCATCATATATAAACCATGTTTGGGCCATGGCCAAGCTAAATTATAAATCCATAAGCCTCCATTTATACTATCATAACAAATCCACTATCAAGCATCCTCACACTCTCATCAAGCCATCAAACAAGCCAAAGAAGCCATTAGAGCCACTTGGAAGCTCAAGCTAAGCAATCCACAATCCAATCATTTTGTATTCGAATTAGCTTAGAGATTTTGGATAAAATTTATAAGTGATAAAAGGATGGTAAGAATCTCATTTTAATTCTCTGATTGTTCCTTTATCCCTTATTTTGATGTTGTTTATGTTCTTGAGTTTTTATCACTAAATATACTAATTTTGAGAATAATCCAAAACACGACCATACATTGATGAGAACGATGTGAGATACCCATTTAATCTAACATATTTTTCTTTTTATAAGTAATTTTATGACTTGAACACATGAGTGGATGAAGAACAAGCTCTGGAATTGGTCATGTTAATGCTTAATTTTACTCCTAACCACTAAAGTTGTGAGAAGTTTCAAAGATGTAGGACTTGTCTATTGAAACAACCTCCAAATTTTAAATAAGTTGGCTCTTGTCTTGGGGTTTTGATGCAAAGAGAAAATAAATAATACATAAAAGAAGTATTTAAACACCTAAGGTGATGCACCAAGATTTTTTTCTTTTACCAAATGACACAATGACTAGTACTTAATAGAATCTACTGAGAAGATTAAGGAACATAAAGCATGATCAATAACTCCAACATAGAAAATAGACCCATCAAAGGCTTAGAATAGAAAAGGTAACCTAAATGTTCATCTATCCAAAAATCATAGTATTAAAGTTAACAACATTCACTAACAGAATTAACGATCATATAGCATGATTAACAATCTAAATGTTCATGTAAAGTTAACAAAAGGCTCATGATAGAGAATGAGAAGCAATAATTAGAAATAGACTATAATTTCACATAACACCACTCTCTCTTCATATTTTGATAGTCAAATAAAGTATATAAGGTATAAATGCATAAAATATAATGTTTGATCCCTCAAGAGAGGCACCTGTTAAGGCAATAGAAAATTATTTAAAAAAACGAGCTTGTAGACTCCCTAATTTCTAGATGATTCTTCTCTATTTTATAAAAATATTTTCATGGCTCAAAAGGTTCTTTTTTGTTTTGAGAAATGGAAATGGATGTGTATCTAATGCTATAGGGTAAACGTATGCTAGGGAAATAACAAAAGGCCTCATTAGAGAGATGAATGTATTAGTGATTATAATATTGAATTGGTTTTGATTGTAAAACATGTTGATTTTAATGATGGATAAAATCAAGATATAAATTCAACAAAATAATATGATCTAAAATAAGGGAAATCTAACAGTCATGAAAATAAATAATTTGGTATAATACTTGCCAAATTTTTGACCAAACAAAACCAAAAAATAAAAAACTAATGAAATAGTAGTATAATTTATTCCTAGAAACTTCATTATTTTACTCCAATAGTACTCTGGACAAAAATGTATAAAACTAAAATATGAAATAGGAATCAAAAGAAAAAAAAACCCAACAAACCAATTTTGAAGCCCTCAACTTTAGGTATTTATCTATTTCTCTAATGGTCAAATCTTCACACATGGAGTGAAAAGTAGAGATGGGATAAAATATTCAAAAAGGGAGGAAATAGGGGAGAGTGAATTTTTTCATGTGATTTTTCACAACCTCACCTATCACATGATCAACACGGATGATCACATTAATGTTTCCAGGTCTCTATGTGTGTATGGGTCGTGTTGAATTAAAAAATACTAGTTGACCTTAGCACACAAAGTTTTTACATGTTGGTTAACTTCAACCATAAGAATATCATCATATCCATCATTCAAAATCATTGTAAATCATCTATGAGATACAAAATAATATGCCTATCAACATGGTAAAATAATTTTTAATAGAAATTTTAGCTAATTTAAAAATCAAATAGATTTGTATTTTTATATAAAAAATATTATGTGCCTATTTTTTTGGAGCTTATAAGTTAAAGAGGTTGGAGGACCCATAGAGACATATCAGTAGAGATACAAGGGAAGGTGAGGTTTAATAATGGCTTCTAATGGAATTACTTTGGGAATTGTTATTCCAAGCCCCTCGCTCATGTCTATACTCATTCCCTCTCGAATACTCCACTCAAATCTCTAAATCATCCTCCTTAATTTGTGTGTCACCACATTCACTGCCAGAGGCATACCTAGACACATTATTCTCCCTGAATGAAAATATAGGGTTCCTCCATGGGGAGAGTAGTGGTAATCTAAGAGATGTTAGATAGGAATCCTTAGAAGGATTATTGTGATATAATGGAACATTCAGGGAGGATGGTGAAGAAATAAATTATGGGGAATCTAAATAGACATCCATAGTTTACAATAAATAAATATCTAAGGAAGATTTCAAAGGGGAATCTAGAGGTGTAATTATGTAGAAGAATATAAAGGAGAATCTTGAGAGGAATCTAGAGGCATGACTAAAGAGGAACATATAGGATATTATAAATAAGACTATAGAGGAGTGATTAAAGAGGAATATAGATGAGATTCCAAAGTGAAATTTAGATATGTGACCAAAGAAGAATCTAGAGGAATGACTAAAGAGGAATCTAGAGGAGATTCTAAAGTGGAATCTAGAGGTGTCACCAAAGAGGACTCTAGAGGAGATTCTAAGGTGGAATGTTATGGAAAATCTAAAGGGGAAATTAGAGGTGTGACTAAAGAAGAATCGAGAGGATACTCTAAGGTGGAATCTAAAGGATAATCTAAAGGGAAAAGTAGTTTATATTCAAATGTGAGATATATAAGAGAGTTGAACTAGATAAACACTTATTCCCAAGAATCAACAAAGTCACTTTGTTAATTCAATGAAACATTATTAAAATCATAATCATCACTAAAAGCATCTTCCATAAGATTTTAATTTTGATGGTTTATCCAATCATTATCATAACTAAAAGGCATAACATGCATAGGTAACAATTTATCTAGAAGATGTACATCATTAGCATGTTCTATTTGACTATCGATGATATATATAATAAAAATAAACACAAAAAATAAAATAATTATAGACAACAAGTAATATAGAATGTATAAGAGGAGATAATGACTATGAATGATATTCAATCAAAAAACAAGGTGTAATGGGTGATCTAGGAAAGGGTTTGAATGATTATGTGGGCTCTCTAAAGTAATTGCTTATTCATTTATTAGTTTCAGCCCAATGTTTTAGAGCACTAAATACAGAAGTGAAAACCATGATTTTAACCCACTAACCCTATTTCTAAGGTTAAAATGAGAGTAACTTCCTATGGTGATAGTTTCTCTCTAGTGCACCATAAATAAAATAGGCTTCATATGGTATAAACAAGGAATCCTAAGAATTTATGATATATCATGAGACACATGCAAAATACAGTTTGTATTTAGTTCTTTACAATGGCTATGCTTATTAGGTCCCTAGATGCCATAATGACTGTAAAAATATCACCGCATATCCCTTCACGACTATAATCACTACGTAGTTCTAAAACTATGGCAAAATAGTTTCTAAAAATAAGCACAAGTAAAATACAACCTATTTCATTATGAGAGAAATGGGGTAGAACAAATGGCCAAACCACCCTAAAAAATTCTTGTGTAGTCTTAGTGTTCCCTACATATCCCAAATTGGCCTTGACCTAATGCAGTTCACCCTCTTAGGGTGAGTGTGTGAGATGTGATTATGTGACAATATGAATGTAGCTGTAATACTAATTAAAATGCTTGACAATGGATGCCCTGGACATGATAAAAAATATATTAGACATTATCGTATGAGTGTTAGCATGTAGTAAAATTTAAATTGGAAGAAATATTGTTCTTTTACTCAATATATAGTAGTTTTTGTTAGGCTTTTCAAGTGTTCTAATAAGTGGCTTATGTGTTATTTTATAGAGTAATATTTTTTAAAAATTCCTAATTAGCATTCCCAAAAGTGTCTGATAGTCATTATGGCATATTTAAAATTTAAAAATTAGCCATTGGCGTACTTTAGATAAGGGCACATTATGGGATAGGACTAGCCTATGGTCTTACCTACACAGTGCATTTTTACCTAGCAGAATTTATAATCAAAATAAGGATGTTTGAATGATGTTTCAAGTGTTTTTTAGATAGTGAATAGCTTATTAAATTCTCTCATATAGATTTATAGTTATCATAATGGAAAATAGATCAAGTAAGATAAAGATGTCAACATTAAACACTATCAAGCACTCTAATGATTAAATTCATGTGTCTTTAGTTGGGAATTTTTTTAGAAGAAAAAAACCCAATCAACTCAATTTTAGAAGAGGGTTGTGGGGTAAAATATAAAAATTATGTTAAATATATGGCAAATGATCAAACATTATGATGTCCCAACATACATTAGAATGAAATATAATTGAGGAAGTTGACCCAAGTGACTAGTGATAATAATAGATATTATAACAATTGTTTTACACCTATGTTGGGGGAAAGCCTTACAAAAATAGTGATTAATACATGTTAAAAACTATAATGTTTCAAAATTATGCATAAATATTATAATATTTATAATAAAATTGAAAAAAATTAAGAGTATATGCAAACAATAGCTTATATAAGAGATAGTGACTTTGTGGGTTTGATGAATCTATTGCTAATATTTTTTATTTGTCCTTTAAAAATGGCATGGGTAAGATTAGAGGATTATAATTTTGGTTGGATGAAATGTTCATTTACAAAGTTAAAGGTCTACCAAAAATTGGGGAATAGTGTATTTTCATGAAGTTTAAGGCCTCTCAATTCATAAACTCTTTTATTCAAATAGGGTAAATGCTTTTAAATATGGGTAAGTGATTCCTTCATTCTTCTCTTCCTTTATTTTGGCCCCAAGAATCAGAGGTGGTTATGTAGCACCTTACATATGAAGGAAGTTATTCCTTGATATTTTTTTATCATTTCATAATACTTCCACACCTTAGGCATAAGAATTTAATAAATTTTCCTTACTTCATGTTTAATTTACTTAAGAGGATGATGTAGTTAATAAATGGAATATAAATGATTTGGCTCATCATGGTCTTATAAAATTGATTATTTTAGATGCTCTACTTGGTATGGTTTATGTAACTCTTCAATATTTTTATCCCTTTTTCCTTTTATTAAAAAATTAAATATAAAACATGAGTCGTTAGGAGTTGAGGAAAGAATTCATTAGGGGAATGCGATCTCAAATACTTCCTCAATAATAGGGGTTCAGCATTTTAGGCTTAAAGAGATTTGTAGGAATAATGTATCATCCTTTCACAAAAATCTATGAGTGACTCATGATTCCTAAACAAGAAATAAGTAGAGAAGGATTTCATTGGCTAAGGAGGTTAAATTTTAGAAGTCCTCAAGTTCTACTACTTTTGTAGAAAAGGATGTAACTTTGAATGATGAATATAATCTTATCATTAAATGACTAAGGAAGGAGCTTGAATATCCTTTTTTTAAATTGGTAGAGGTTACAAAAAATGATGAGGATATTTATCATCTTAAAACTTATCTTGGTTTTTTAGGTAAAATTCCTATTTAAATAATTAGATGTAGATAACCTCTCAATTTTTATTCACTAATTCTCATGAATATATAATACATGCTTATGTTTAAAATATCTATTGAAACTTTGGCACCATACTTGACTACTCTTTTTATCTTTTATTATGTCTTTCAAATTTCTTTCATTTTGGATAAAAATATGGTTTTTGAAGTGTACTTGTACAACCTGCTTCTACCTAGTGAATTGACATGAATTCTCAATGCTTTGATTGAGGATGTTCACCTTAAAAATTATTTATTATATATGAATTTAGAATAATCATGTATGAGGTTAGGGAGTTTAGGTGCCTATTGACAACCAAAGGGAAACACCCAAATATTATTGAGATTATAGAAAGTGTGAGGAAGATTGTGGAAAATGAGTCTTTGAAAGTTGAAATAATGTATGCAAGAAAAAAATGGAGGAGTTGTTTTATTTGGGGAGACTTTTTATCTTGAAGCTTCATGCTAATTATTCTAAAAGGTGGTCATTATTTCCTAAAAAAATTTAAAATGATGGAAGCAAATTCTCCTCCTAACTAGTCTAATTCCCTTACTAGATTTATCTTTTATTTTCATTCAATGTTAAATGATTTTGATAGTTGGGTTGGTCTTAAATTCTAGATTCCTACCCTTTGTTTCCAAATTTATGATTGGATAGTGTTCTATCCATTGAAGGAGGATCAAAATGAAAAAAAGGAAGAAGGTGGAAGAGGATAGGGGTTTCATTTAATTTCACGATCTTCTTCAAATCTAACCTTGTTATCTAAGAATGGTGTGTGAGAAGTTATCAAAATATTACATTTGAATGTTCATCCATAGACTCTCGTATTGCTATATTATAGAAGTATTACTTTCACTGATTGTAGAAGAGGTGTTATCTTAGGTTTTTTAATTTTTAGCACAACTTTATAGCTTAATAAACACAAGGGTTTCTTTTATCTTTTGGATAAATTTCATGATATGTAGTTCTACTTGCTATGATTTTTTTCTTAAACTACTGATCATTTTATGATGTTGATCTTGAAGCTTTTATACTTGGGGAAATTTTTTTATATTCCTTATTTATATTTGTTTTAGATTCAGCATAGCTAAAGTTATCACTTTGGGGTCTAATTTATTTTGTCATGATTTCTATTTTTTCTTCTTCAATTTGGTGAAAAATCCCCTCCAAATTTTTGGTACAAGCCTAAGTTACACTAGTTCTTTCAAGTTGTGGAAAATATGTTTAATACAACTCTTTGGATCTAAGTGATCTTATTTTACTATTATTATATGGATTATTATTCTTCATTTTGACTTCCTATTTTCTAGCCTATTGGATATTGAATTAACTTTGATGTAAACATTTTTCATTTATGAATTAGAGGGGTGAAGAAGCCCATAACCCTATTCCTGGTTTTAAAAAAATAGATAGTGAATGAAATGAACATTATTCCACAAATGCACCAATGAATAATTAATCTATACATAAAATCTTTTAAATCCTTCACACATGATGTAGAAAAGTTTTTTATAGCATTAAATGAAAATTTGTGTATTTTGAAATCCCTAATAGTATACATGTGGTGGAAGATTTCTCATTGATTCTATGATTTCGATGCATACTTAGAAATATATTTATAGATAGATTCACCCTAGATAACATGTTGGAAATTATCATTTATTATCTAAATCAGAAACATTTATGGGTCGTGGGTGTCTGATCTGTCATCATTATGAGAAGGAATGGATTTTTTATTCCATTATTTTCAATGGTTATCAATGATTATTTATGTAACTCCCAAATGAATTTTTACCAACATTGAAGAGTTTTCCCCTTTTTCTCAAACATGTTTCTTTAATGCACTTGGCACGTTTCTTCCACAAACAATGTGATACCTATTCTCGACATGAGTGGTACCAAATCCTCAAGTTTTGGCTTGTCATTTTTAATATTTAGTAATGTGATGGTAGTGTCAAGACTTCACCAAATAGTTGAACCATATGATTTTCCTATATACCTTTTTATGTCATTAACTAGAGGTAATTGACCCAAATATCAAATTAAATAATTGATATCCCTCCAAATGGAATAGATTTGTGGATGGGGAAGTCCCATGTGCATCAATATGGGATAGCTTTTAAAGATTTTATTTCAATTCCAAAATCCTACATATAATATATGGATCATAATCCACGTGAAAACACAAATGCAATAACAATAATTTTGATCACATTTATAATTGATCCTTTCATAATAATGGAGATTCATGCAATAAAAATATTTATGATCCCATTTATAATTGATCCTTTTATATTTATGGAGATTCTTGATTGGGTTTAGTTATCAAATATTATACTTCAATGCAATCCTAATATTGACCAATTATAAGGTTTCCCCATATAGACATTAGGGGTGAATGTTACATAATCATTTTAGGACACATAGTTTATAATGTATAAATCATTTTATCAATTAAATAAATCACTCATTCATTATGTATGAGTGTGACATGACTACACATTACAACATGAAAATTTTAGTAAGGATTCAACATTGGGTTTCGTCTTAAAATATTATACTTTAATATGAACCAAGTATCAATCAACCATAACATCGTCCCACATAAACATTATGAATAAAGTATATGTGAGTTTGTATTATTATGAGAAATTTAAAATGTATGAATGATTTAATTAATTAAATCAATCTATTAATACACATAAAATATATAAATGATTTTATTAATTAAATATTTTAGTTTATGCACCCCCTTAATTGTGCCCCTTAAATGAAGTGTAGAACACAATGATATATCTTACATATTGTGTTGAGTTTTAAAAATTTATTATTCAACCGTGAGCATGTTTCACTTCAAGTTACATGAATGAGGTAGCCAACATGATTTACATGCATAATACACTCAATGTAGTCTTTTGGTGTTGTTAATGGTGTCCAGTTTTTACAATAAGATGTATAGGATGTAGGATGGATTTTTACTGTGCTTTACATAAATAGGTGCAATTGCACAAATACACCATTCCATCAGGACACAAATAAAATCCTCTTTTAATTCACATTGGAATAAATGCTTGTGGAGTTAGATTTTTTCCAAGGATATATATATATATGAAAAGAGATAGGAAACATGAGGTGTATTTGGAAATGTCCCATGCTTTGAAGGGTTAAATTTTTTAACAAATGATATATCAGTGATGGGAAGCATACACAACAAAAAAAATAGGTTTGGATCTGGATCAGTATTGATATCAAAGATTTTATGTTTGTTTTAATCTAGACAACTGACATTTGATATGAATGCAAGAGAAAATAAATGCAAGATTTATTATGTAGTTGAAATTTAACTCTGGACATCCCCCCATATCAAGATCTTGGTTGTTTTTTATGGGTGGAACAATATAATAATACAACCCAGATACAAAGACTATATTTTTATGTTTACAATGTGAGAGATATCTATACAATGTGAGAGATATCTATCATTGATTTAGATTCTAATATTACAATGTTGTCAAATTACATCATTTAGTTTTTATAATAAATTTCAAACTTTCTTAACTTAAACAAATATAATTATCAACATAATTTTATTTTATATTTATTAAAATTTGATCATAAATGAGATAGGTAATAGCGTGATAAATATTTTTGTTAAGCATTCATTAACATGCAATATCTTTACAAATTAAACTATTTATATGTAGAGAATATGGAAACAAAACATTGCTTAAAATAACTTCTAATTATTATTATTATTTTTAAATACATCATATAAATGATATATAGTTCTACAATTTTATTTATCTTCAATTAAATAAAAACTTAACTATCCCACCAAATAAACAAAATAAATTATCAAACTTATTCTCATTAATAAATTCATATATAAATTAAATTTTTTTCAAAATTTAATTAATCCCTACATTAATTTAACTTAATAACACATTTAACTAACCAGAATGTACTCTTATACACATTAAAAATCAACCAAAACTATATATATATATATATATATATATATATATATATATATATATATATATATATATATATATATACACACATACATATCAACCTTCTCTTTGTCACCATCAGGAATGCCATCGTCTTCATCATTCAACGACGTGGTAAAATAATTAATGATAGAAATTTCAGCTAACTTAAACATCATATAGATTTGTATATTCATATAAAACATAACGTGTACAGATATAACAGCACTGTTTTATTGTAGCCTATTAGTTAAAAAGGCCGGATGACCCACAGAGACATATCAGTAGAGATGCAGGGGAAGGCGATGTTTAATAATGGCTTCCAACGGAATTGCTTTGGGCATTGTGATTCCAAGCCCCTCGCTCATGTCGATAGTCGTTCCCGCTGGAATACTCCACTCGAAGCTCTGCTGCAGCCTCCCCAGTGTATGCGTCACCACATTCACTGCCAGAGGCATACCCGGGCACATTCTTCTCCCTGAACCGAACGGAATCAATTCAAAATCCTGTCCTTTCACGTCAATCTCTTTTTCATTCTTCAAAAACCGTTCAGGATCAAATTCCGTCGGCCGCGCCCACACGGCCGGGTCCCTGTGAATTGCCCACGCATTAACCAGAAGTTGGCATCCGGCCGGAACAATATATCCTCCAACAGTGCAAGCTTGTGTAGACTCATGAGGAAGCAGGACAGGTGCCGTTGGATATAACCTAAACGTTTCTTTCACAATTGCCTGCAGATATTTCAGCTTGGGCAGATCTGACGACTCTATTAATCGGTCGCGTCCAATATGTGTGTCGAGCTCTTGCTGGGCTTTGCTTAAAATCTCCTGGTGCTGCAGTAGAGCCGCCAGTGCCCACTCGATCGTCAACGAGGATGTGTCTGTACCTGTGTCTATCAAGCTCTGCAACCAAAAAAAAAAAAAACAGATTAAAGATCTCTCAGTTCTAGATTTTAAGAGGATTGAAAACTACGATAGAAGAACATACAACGGCGGTGGCCTTCACAACATCGTCGTTACTCTCGGACAGCATTTCATGTTTCTCTGTTGAAGAGATAAGAGCATCAACTAAGTCTTTCGCATGCATCTCTCGCTTCTCACGGTGATCGTCCAGCACTTTCTGCATAAACACATCTCTTTTCTTGTGAAGTCTTTTCATGGCAGCTATGACACCCTGCAGCTCGAGCCACTTCAGAAACGGCAGGTAATTTCCGATCTCAAAGACTCCTGTAAAAAAAGGAATTGTCTTCTATCATCTGCTTGAAGTGTTGCGCTTCTTGAATCTGTTCGGAATGAACGGCTTCCGAGAATCTCCTGCTCGCAATCATGCATACGATGATATTGAAAGTGCAATCAGAAAGCCTCGATTTGATGTTGACGGGAGCGGCTTCAGCTCGACGGCAACTCTCGAACAACGAGCGAATGAGAACGGAAATTTCGTCGAGAAGGACGTGTTTGAAGGATTCCATTTTGCTTGCAGCGAAGAACTCGATTGTGCACATCCTCCTAAGGTTTCGCCAGTAGGAACCGTAAGGAATCTGACCGAAGGTTTTGTAGTCATATCCCAAATGCTTTCCCGCGGACAGAAGTGGCCGCGAAGCGAAGGTTCTGTCGTTTGTTGTGAAACATTCTTTTGCCAAAGCAGAAGAGGAGATAACCAAAAGTGGGCGAAAGCCAAGTTGAAGCTGCATAATGGGTCCGTAGCTCTCTGAGAGCGACAATAGAATTTGGTGAATGGGGCGCTTCTTGTTTAGCAGATGAAGATGCCCAATTATCGGCCATGAGGGAGGGTGTGGTGCCCAGTTATTTAGCTGCTTCTTTCTACTTCTGCCCTTGTCTGTAATAAACAACAGCAGGGCAACCAAAGCCGCGAGAAGGATAACAGTAACTGCTTCCAATGCCATAATTCAGGTAGCAGGGTTTACATTACACAGCGACATTCCATAATATTAATAACCTCTTTAACTTCGCTTTCTCTACTTTAGCTGGCTATCCGTTACATTACGTTTCTTTAATTGAAAAATTCATCACACATATCGCTGTCTTCCAGAACGAGGTTCTAATTGTTGATTTCGTGTAAGACTTTATTTTGTTTTGGTTCATGTTTTTTACGTGACAGGTTGTCTTATATGAAGAACTAAATGCATGACCAGTAACTGCAGTGGACTAAAACAGAGAAATTAGGATGTTCAATTTTGTCGTACTCTAATTCTAGGGTTTGTGTGTTTTAAATAACGGTTCAAATTTTGCTGCTTTTTTTCTTCATGCACATTTGACAACTGGAATTCCATATGGGAT
This sequence comes from Torreya grandis, assembly GCA_037957365.1. NCBI lineage: Eukaryota > Viridiplantae > Streptophyta > Pinopsida > Cupressales > Taxaceae > Torreya > Torreya grandis. Next base: position 739,449 of record JARHVA010000007.1, on the reverse strand, counting down.
ACTAAGATTTTCTCCCAAATTTAGGATAAAATATTCTATAAACTTTAGAGTAATTTATTATTTTTTTAATATTTTAATTTATAAAATTATAACGAATTCAAAATTTTATAAGAAAAATTATATTAAAAATATAATTTTTTAAATTTTGTTTTTAATAATTTTATAAAAAAACCAAATTATATTGAAAATACACAGTTTTAATATTTTTAATATAATAATTTAGTATTAAACTATTATTAATAAAATGTTAAATTACAATTTAAATTAATGTAGCTTTGCAATATTACATACACAGTGAAATGTTAAGCAGGTTTTCTCTGTTTAAGTTGGAGGATGGAACTGTCAATTTAGAAAGTAAAAATAATCAATTAATTTTATTTGAATGATGTATTTTTTTAAATTTAAAAAAAAATAAAATAAAATTGCAAGAGATTATAGATTTGTTTAGTTAAAATGTAATTTAATAAAATTTGTACAAGTAAAATTTTCATCTTATTTTTTGTAAAGGTATTTTTTGTATAACTGAAATTTAGAGAAGTGAAATTTGTATAAATACTATATTATGAGAGTTTGAGTTCTTTGTACCTCTTTTAAAAAATTTTGGGAGCATTGTGTTGCTATTCTATATTAGTCTATTTAGCGCCATGTTTTTCTTCATACACTTTTTTTTATAAAATGTAAAGCTATGTTTTTATGTATTTTTCTACCTTCAACATCAAACAAAATACATAACTATCTTCATTTATCACCATGTTCGAAAATTGTTGCTACCTCTTTTCAAATTAACGACTCAAGAAATAATCATCATATCTAATTCATTAAATAAAAATTGCATTGGAGATGAATAAGACAACAAAGGATGAGGGTAGGCAGTTGGGATTAGATATTCCAACACTCTCACTTAATCACAATTATTACCATTTAGAATGCCTAAACAATTTTATAGATGCTCAAATCTTTTTTTTTCCTAATAGGTTGGTAAAGATGTCTATATATTAATATTCATAATTACAAATAGATCTCTTTGTTATTAACTAATTCTCTGATGAAATGTTATTTGGTGTCTATATGTTCGATGATCTTGTAAAATGCATATGATTCTTGGTTAGTGCAATTTTTGAGTTATTTTTATAACTTTTATTTTTTTACCTCTTCCTACTTATGCCTCAAATCTATTAACATCCTTCAAATCTAAATTTCTTAACATACTACTTTTGCTACTACATACTATGTTTTTGTTGATGAAAGAGTGATAATGAGTTGTTTCTTGGATGCCCATGATACTGCACCTATTTCAAAATGAAAAACACAACCAAATGTGATTTTTCTATCATTATTATTTCCTACATAATCATTGTTTATGTAACTTATGATTTTGAACTCATCCGATGTTGAATACAAAATTCCATGATTTATACTGGCATATCTTGAAAATATTTTTCCTAGTTGTTAATGAGAGTGTTTTAGAGACTCCATGAACCTTGAAATAATGCTCATGCTATACATTATATCTAGCCTTATGGTTGTTAGGTATATCAGACTACCAATGCATCTTTTGTACAATGTTGGATCAACAATGGATCCCTTTTCATTTATACTTAACTTCAAAATTGTTATAACTAGTGTTAGTTTTAGCTTACAATTTATCATATTGAACCTTTTTAAAATATCCTTGATATATTTAACTTGAATAATGAATGCCATTTTAGATTGATTCACCTCAATCCCATGAAAATACTTTATGTAATCCAAATTAGTCATCTCAAATTATTTATTCATGGTTCTCTTGAAAAAATCAATTGATAAGTCACCTATGAACATAAAATCATCAACATATAGACATAATATTAAAAATGAACCATGTTCACATATATTTTTATATAGTGTAGGATTGTTGTTACACGTACTAAAGCCATTTTGGAAAAGTTAAGAATTAATTTTATATACCATGTTCTAGGATCTTGCTTGAGTCCATATAGCACTTTCTTGAGCTTGTATACCTTGTATTTGTGAACACAAATATCATATCCTAGTGGCTACTACACATATACTTATTTTTCTAAAAAACCATTCATAAATGTATATTTTACATCCATCTAACATATTGGCCACTTGTAGCATGCTTCTATAAAAATACTATTTTTATTGTGTCCAAACAAACTACTAGAGCAAATGTTTCATTTTAGTCAACTCCAATTTACTAGGAAAAACCCTTTTCTACTAGCCTTGTTTTATGCTTTTACATAACTCCTTTGTATTAAACATGGTCCTATAAACCCACTTTACTCATATCACATATTTTCCTTTTGTAAGATCCACTAAATCCCATGTAAGACTATTATATATATCATCAATCTCTTCATCCATGACTTGTGCTCAATTTTAATCTTTAAATTTTGATTCTTCCAAAGGAATTGGATCAATTGCTTGTGAAAACAAAAGGAAAAAAGAAAATAAAAAAAAATTATGTTTACCTTAATTTTTATCATAGATATTCCTTAGTGTGTTTTTTTGGTATCTTAGACTTTAAAATGTTGGGTTTGACATGTCACTTTTAGTATAGTGTAAATAATTTGGAAATGTTGGTCTTGCATGTAGAATGCTTATTATATAAGGTTTTGCTTCAAATATACCTTATGGTATTTGTTTATGTTTATTTTATGGATTTATTGCTTGAATACATGAAGATGTCCTTATTATATATGAAAGTGTAACTTATCGACCAATTTTTAGAGCATAAGTGGGTGGGAAGGAGGTACGATCAAGGGAATTATTCTTGGAATCAATAATTCACTATCATATTAAATTAAAGCTACTGTAATACTCATTATTTTCTTCAAAATTGCATCGAATTATTCTTATTTTATGAATTTCACATCTTTGTTTATCATCACATTTTTAGTTATTGGATTATACAATTTGTAAGCTTTTTTCTCCTCACTATATCATACAAAGATACATTTTTCTCCCTTATTATTCAATTTATTTTTCAATTCATTAGGGACATGTGTATATGCCCCACATCCAAACACTCTTATACAAATAAAAATGTGTTTTATTCCACTCCTTGTTTTCTACAAAATCATGTTCTTGACTTTTGTTTGGGCACCTATTCATTATGTAGATTGCATATGCCACAACCTCTTCCTAATACTCATTTGGAAAATGTCTGTCCTTCAACATACTGTAGGTATGTTCATGACTTTTATATTATATCTCTCTACCGCACCATTTTTTTTAAAGTGTTTACGTTGTTGTAAACTTCTTGTGGATTCCATGATCTTTGAAACAATTCATAAAATTATTTAAGATATATTCACCACCTTTGTTTATTTTTAGGACATTGACATTGTGCTCACATTATTTCTCAACCAAGGCTTTAAATTGGTGAAAAATATCAAAATTATTAGATTTATGTTTAAATAAACGCTAAGTGTTAAATTACATTTTCCATTCCTCACTATACTAAAAAATGCTTATAGTAGTTATGTGCTAATGTGGGTCCCCTTATCTTGTGATTATTACCAAAAATATATGATTACAAAAATGTCATTTGGATAATGACTACTTATGGAGATCATTCTTGTAAATGACTAAAATATACATGAGTAAAAATCTCACTAAAATTAATATTTAATAAAATTACTCATGAAAGCTTTCAACATAAAAATACACAATTGAGTTGTAATTGGATTAATGCTACATTGCTAATAATTAAAATAAAGGTGATTTATTAAGCACTACACTCACCAAAATCTGTGTCAATGGAAAGGAGGATAGAGGATGAGAAACCCAAAGTAATAAATTGCATTTACCATTCTTCTTCTTACTAAAAAGTACTTATAGTTGTTATGTGCTAAAATTGGTCCTCTTATCTTATAATTATTACTAAAAACACATGAATATTAAAAATATTATTTAAGTAATGACTAATCAAAAAGATCATTTAGATAAATGATTAAAACATAAATGAATAAAAAGCTCACTAAAAATAATATCTAATAAAAATACTCATGAGAGCCTTCACTCAGAAAATACATCTATGTATTTCTGGTGTAGTCATCAATTAATGCCAAAAAAAAATAAAATCATCTACCAATTAAAGGTGTATGCATTTGTCCACACTGCGATGTCATTCCATATAAATAACTCTTAACTTCGCATTCTCTACGTTAACAGCAGCCATATTGCTATCGCTATCCTTTACGTTTCTTTAATTGAAGAATGCAGCCGCCATAGCGCAGTCCGTCTCCAGCACGAGGTTCTAATTTTTTAATATTGTCTTTGGCTGTAATTGGACTTTCTCTTCATTTTGTGTCATCTCTTATCATTTTTCTGTATTTTGTAATGTACCTAATTTTGCTTTTTGTTTAGGTTTTGATATTAAAAACTGCATTGGGCAAGAAATTCAAGACACAATGTTTGAATTGTGTAAAATATGTCCACAAAGATTTAAAATTGCATTCAACATGGAAAAGAAATTCAATTGCATTCCATACATGAAAAAGAAATTCAAGCACGCAACGTTTACCTATTTAAGATATTCCTGTGATGACTTCACAAAATAATCAAAAGTTTGTTTTGAGGTGTGGGGATTTTTAAGTTTAAAATCATTAGAATTAGTAGCATATGTTAGGCACCGAAAATGGTATTTAATAGTAATTAATTATTTTATTTTTTTATACATTCATTTATTTGTTAATTATTTATTTAAGTTGAACATTCTTGACATATTTTTATGGTTTGTACCCTTCTCAATGTTTTAGTGCTCCTTTTCTTTTTCTCAATCTTTTAATTTTAGATTTTATATTCAAAATGTTTGCATCTATTTGAAGTACTCACAATACTTTGAGATGCTTTCTTTAATCTTAGCTAAGTCATAGTGCATTCAATTACTTGGTTCCCATTGTTTGATTTTAGTCATTCATGTTAGTTTACACATCAATAGAATATTACTTTGAATTCAACTGTATATAAATACATTCTAAGAATTATAATTCATTGACCCCAAAGATGACAAAAAATTATTAGTATTATATAGAGCACTTACAATCGTTCTACAAAGATCAAACAATCATTAGATTATTTATCATTATATGAAGCTAGTATTTCCCATTGAAATTATTATGTAGCATTTAAGTTATATTTCAAATGATAATTTCCGTGAAGAACTAGGGTTTTAATTATTAATACCATTTATTATTGAGAATATATCTACATGTTTATCATACAATACAAGTATTGTCATGTATTTAGTTTATGTGTAGACGACAATGATGGTAATTATAGACACTAAAATTTATTAATAAATTTTTGATAATGGTTGTCTTTGGCATCTTTACCATGCATGGCCAATTCAACATTATGATAATCGTAATCTCTAAAAAAGCCTTCAAAGTCTTATAATTACTAAGAACATATTACAAAATTATTTATTTCATTCTTATTTGTCCCTATTCAATAGATAATTTATTGCCACTATTATTTTAGAAGCCTACATCCTTTTAGGATAATCTTTTACTAGGCCAACAAGGAAACACTACTGCCCTATTTAGTAGTGCAGATTTAACTCTCATGCTCTAATAACTATATTTTCAAAATGACACACTTTCTAACAGATTTCTGGCACATATTAGTAGGTTGGTTATCAAAAATATTCAAAATATATCTATATAAAATCACATCAAGGATCACACTTGAAAATACTTGGCACTCTATTACATGGCATCTTTCTTTATGATTTCAAAAACATCTATTTTCTGAATAAAGGTCTTTATTATAATTTTACAATCTTTAGCCAAGTCTGACATTGTTTAAATATATTATATGTTAAGGGCATCCCTTGTCAAGCATTCTAATCAAATGTGTTAGTTACATTCATAAAATCTTTTCTAAAATGAGGACTACATTAGACTAGAGTCCTTTCAGCTATGTAGGTAGCACTCCATCAATAAGGGGTTTTCTAAGGATAGTTTGGTCATTCTCACTTTTTTTATTTTCTCCCTTTTATGTTTGATCTTATTTTGTGTGCTTGTGTAAGATTAGGGTTTTGATTTTATAGGTCTTTTAAACATCAATTCAAACTCTACATGGAGACATGTCACATATAGATACAAGACAAAAAACCAAAAATTTTATATCCAACGCACAACCTGATAGGATAAACTCATAGTAAACAAACATCAATATATTGTGCTCATGTATATGTCTTACAGATTTGTCCTAGCAAACAATAAGCCATTATTTTCTAATAAATTTATGTTTTAATTTTTTTTCAGACAGTCACAATTCACATAAAATCAATACAATTTAAAATAAATAATTTAGAAGAATAATTCTCTAACCCTAACCCTAGTTTCTATTTTTAACAAATTTTGTAGATCTTTATATTTTACTATAATCTGATGTATATATCATCATAAATCAAAATTTAATATTTTTTGTAATTATATTTAGAGTTATTCATAATTCATTATCAATTCTAGTGTAAATATTTTGGTGAACCCACTATAATTAGAACATTATTTGTTGCTTATTGAATTTTGGCTTAGGGTTTAAGTTTAATTTTGTAAATTCTTGACTGATAGAATATAGTCCTCAAATTTGGATATTATCTATAATATAATGATTTGGTTTTTTCAACTTTAGAGTAATTTGACACCAAAAAAATCTTGTCTTATCACCTCAAATAGATACTGACATAGAGGCTCTTTCTTTTGACTTTTAGTTGAATTTTGGCTTTTCTTACTAAAAAAATTTTGTATTTCTTTTATTTTATTTTTCTTTGTCTTTGCTTGTTTTAAAATAAAAATTAAATAATATTGATATTATTTAGTGATTATCATGAATGGATATATAGTGTTCTATTTACAAACATTATAATGTGAAGGATTTTACTCTAATACTCATAGCTATACTACAACACTAAACACAAATTTTAGTTTCTTTATACTTCATAGTATTTAATAAATACTAAGGATTCTCTTGTTTACACTAATATGAAGCTATTTTTTTATCTATTTGATTTGTGGTGTACCTAATATAAATGTATCACCCAAGAAAGTTACTCTCAACTTACCCTTGAAATCAAGGTTAGTGGGTTACATGCATTATTCTACCTATGTAGTTAGTGCTCTAAAACTTTGAGTTGATACTAATCACTGAATGAGCAAGTATATATAAGTCCTTAAAAAAATTTAAACTCTTATCTATATCACCCCTTATCCATAATTTTTTATTGCATTTTATTCTTAGATAGCAGCTTTTATTGATTTATCTTGTATACATAATCATAATTTTATCAATTCAATGTATAACACTAAATTAAGTGTGTGTTCCCTTTTACATTGAAAAGGATTTAACAAATGAATCTCTCCTTTATATTTTACATCAGATCATGACTTTATTGTTACCTCTCATATTCCAATTTAGCATGTTAGTCATTATATACAAGCATGGTTAGAAAATAAATGTTATTAAGAAAATCAATCACACCTTGAAGACTCTTATGCTCTTTTTACTTCCTATTGTTCTCATATTACCTCTTCTCCTCTTTATCTTAATCCCCTCCCTTTCTATATGTTAGGTAATGTCAAGTATCATATTATTTTGGTATAATAAATGTTATCTGATTCAACTAATATTGGGACTAGAGGACATGGTTATAAGGAAGAGTTCACCTCTTGTGGACAAAGTTGATATATGTGTTAGCATAGATTATTAGAATAGATAAATCACTTAGAACTATATTCTATTATTTTTAGTTGTTGATAATTCTCTCCCTAGACCCTTTGGATCTCTCCCTCCTATTTTCTATAGCATCATAGTCTATTTATTCTACTCCTTGTTGCATGAATAAAACATCAAAGTTAATTGGTTTGCTTGTAACTCTAGTATCAAATCTTTCAATCACCTGGTTAAAGCCTAAAAAGTGAAGATTGATGCCTGCCTAGAGAAATATTATAGTTGAAGAGGTGCAACATGAAGCTACGATAGAATAAGTTGATGTATAACCTATGTAGTGATGTGGGAAAGACCAAGAGATTTCTCACTTCTATGAGTTTGATAACCTTTGTGTAGTTGAGGGAAGTAGGTGTAGGTACAACAAGTCTCAATCAACAAGGATTTGAAAGCTTTCATATTTTCCTTGTGAACTTTGGGTTCAATCTCACAGATAACCTTTACTCTATAACCCATTTTAAAATGTTCTGCTTTCATGACTCTAAAAGATAACTCTAGTTTGGAAGATCAACTAGAGGGTTTATTGAACGCCCATGAGTTCTTAACTATATTATAAATAATAAGATAGCCAAAGGGGCTTCATGTTTGAATGAAGGGGAAATTTTCATGGGGTATCCCGTGGTCAGATTTAATCACTAAATGCAAGCATCTACGGACTACCAATCTTTCTTAATAGTATTGATCTAGTAAAAGACTCATGGTAGAGCCATGAAAGTATCAACATGGCAACCATAGACCTAGGACGTGTCAGTAAAGAAAGAAGGAGAATCTATTTTGGTTTGCAGTGCAGTGGAGCATGGCTCTGATGAACAAGCCATGTGGTAATAAGTAGAGTGGCTTAAACATAAAATCCTAATAAGATGCAAAGCCATTATAAGGATATAGCCTGAAGTAAAGCACATACCAGCCATCCAGTCATCTATATTAGCATTATTAAGTGAAAGAAGACTAGAGCAAAAATATTGAATAAGGTACATATAATTTTTTATATTGAAGAAATAAATACTATTATTGCTTTTGAAATTATGTATAAAAAAATTTTAGAAGATGTCTACACCAAAATTACTTCTATCAGATGTCCAACTTCTCAAAGGGCCAAACTCTACCACCTAGAAAATGAAGATTTACATCATCCTTCAGTTTGAAGGACTATAGGGCATCATCACAAGGACTATGTAGGTTCTTATTAATCTTGATGTACTCATGAAATATGAAATAGTTAATTTTAAATCCCTGATTTTGATTACGCTAAGCATCATAGATGACATGCAGTCATATGTCAGGGATGTAGACAGAGCAAAGATAATGTGAGATAACTTAGCAACCATTTACAAGCAAAAAAATAAGAATAAAATCCTCCATCTATAGTCAAAACTTCATACACTCTCTATGAAGTCCGATGAGAAACTCAAGGAATTCTTATGTCAAGTGGTTGACCTATGAATGGAACTATTAGCACTTGGTGATATGGTAGATAACCAAATATTGATCTAGATCACCTTGAGGGCTCTCCCTTCCCAGTTTATCATGTTCATCATGATGTTAAATGTCTCCAAATAGACAGTTTCATTTGAAGAACCCAAGAGCTTATTACATCAATAAGAAGCCATCAACTCAGTCCAAGATGAGTTGCAAGACAAATCTCTTGTCTCTAAGTAGCAACAAGGTTAGAATTATTGCAAGGGACCTCTAGAAAAGTGACCATAGAAATAGTAGCAAAAATATTCTTGACATCATCAAAAATCATAAAATTTTAATAGGTGGTGTCACATCTGTCAAACTAACATTCATGACATGGATAATTACTAATATAATGGCCTAAAACAAGGGTCTTCTAGTAAATAAATCAATCAAGGTGTGATGAATCTTAGAAATTAAAAAGATGTCCTCATCGATAAAATTAGAAGAGACATCTCATAGCTTAATAGGGTGATGGATCTAATGATTAGATACCTAAAGAAGATAATTATAACACACATAAAAACTTAAGAAAATCTATATGATAATTATAGCCCATGAGGAAAATCTAGTTGATAGACTCAGGTACCATTAAACACATGTCAGGTGATAGGAATCTTTTTGATTCACTGATAGACCAACTCGCTAGAGATCAGGTTATGATCATCGATAATAAAGAGTGTGTTGCAGAAGCAATAGGCCAAGTCACCATTCCTCTCAAAACATGAAAATGTACACTATTAAAGGTACTATATGTTCTTAGATTTACATTTAACCTCTTATTAGTTAGTTAGATTTTGAATCATCATCTGAAGGTGGATTTTCTTGTTGATAATGGCATCAAATCCTATTTGATCTCAAGAAAAAGTATGGTTCTTGTTAGATAATTTTTGAAAGATAAATTATTTTCTTTAGATGTTATTTCATCTTCTATAGTAGCTATATTTACCTCCACAATACAATCTACTACTCTCTGACACTACTTATATGGTCACATATTTGCTATATCTTTGTACCAACTAAGTTCAAAAAGGATAGTAAATGTAGTTCCCAAGATATCCATTTCCTTGCCTATTTTCCGTATATGTCTTGTTAGGGAAACAACTCATGGATCTATTCAAGACAAACACCTTCCATGCTAGTAAATGTTTGGAAGTTTTTCATACTGATCTGAATGGATTGTTAATTCTTATTTTTAGGGATACAAGTACTTCCAACTATTCATGGATGACTAATCTTAGAAGACATGGGTGTTTTTCTTGAAGAAGTGTGAAGCCCTTCATCATTTCTAGGTCTTCTATCAATAGGCTGTGAAGGAGATCGAATAACTTCTTCTTCACCTCTACTTAGATCAATGGGGGAATTGACATCAAATAAGTTCTTGGCATTCCTGAACTAACAAGGCATAAAAAAAATTGACTGCTCCCTACATACTCCAATAAAATGGCATTATTGAGTGATGTAATCACACAATAATAGAAATGGATCACTTCATGTTGTCAATAACAAAATTGGAGAAATGATATTGGGTAGAAATAGTCCAAATAGTTGTTTATCTTATCAATAGGGAACCAACAAAGATTTTAAAGGACAAAACACTAGAAGAGGTATGGAGTGGTAAAAACCCATCGATTTCTCATCTACGAGTGTTAGATTGCACATCATATATGCATGTCTCATCTCAAAATAAGAATAAACTCAAGTAAAAAAAACTCTCATGCATCTTATTAGGATATAGCACTACCTTGAAAGCATACAATCTCAAGGATCCTAAGATAAAGAAAATTTATGAAAGTAGAGATGTGGTTTTTGATGAGTCATCCTTTGACTTAGTGATGCCAAAAAAAGAGTCAACAACAACCACCTCTCACCAATGATGCTCTAAGTTAGATGATGAGGAGACTTCTCATAGAGAAGATAAGCTAGAAGTGGAGCTATATGTTGACCTTGGATAATTAGAAAATACCCCAGGTTGTTCTTCACTTCAATAGCAGAGTTCTTATCTAGAGTGGGTACAAAGCACTATCAAAGACTCCCATGTGCAATCTCCCCAAAATATTTCATCCAAAGTGAGAACAAGGAGTTAGACAAGAAATGAGGCAAATTTTTCACTCATGAGTATAATAATTGACAAATCTGAACCTAATACTGTTTAAGAATCACTAAGTCAACCTCAGTGGAAGAAAGCAATAGATGTTGAGTATGACTCACTCATGTAGAATCAGACTTGGGAACTTGTTGATATACTTAAAGGAAATAAACCCATAGGCTGAAAATGGGTTTTCAAAACTAAATATAAGGTAAACATATCTATTGACAAAAATAAAGCATGACTTATTGAAGAGACCTTTGCAACTATTGTAAAGATAAAGACCATTAGAGTTATTTATGCAATGGTAGCATAGAATGGATGGAAATTTTAGTAGATGGATGTCAAGAGTGCTTTTCTAAAATCGTGATCTTAAATAAGAAGTATACATGTCAGGAACCTAGAACATAAATGCTCTGATACCTCTTGTTGGGGATCAACCAACAATTTTGATTACAATGTGAAAGCAATTAAATGTGGAATTAAATCAAAATGATAAGTAACTAGAATCAAAAATATAGCAAGAAGAAGAGATACAAAAAACCACCCTGAAAACTTGTATTAAACTCTTTACAGAAGGAATACAATTGAAGAAACTTCTTTTCTTCCACACCTCTCTCAGATGTACAGATCTCTATCTAGATCTCTTTCCCTCAAGAGTTCTCTCTCTCACATACAATCAACTCCAACAACCTAGAATGATTCTCGTGTACAATCCTGTACTATTCTTTTCAACATTCTACAATACAATAAGCTAAGAAGATCTATCCTATTATATAATAATTAGGAAACATGAGCATACAACTACAGCCATTAGATGCACCTCCTAATTAAGGTCTCTAAATAGTCTTGCTAAAGATAGAGATGCAGACTTAAGACTATGACTTAATCCCATCATGCAAACACTCAGTTTCGTCCATGAAAATAGCTTTCTAGACGCACAGGTAATCGACGTCGATTCCTGCCTATTTGCCTGTGACTGACGTCAGCCGATCCCTACCGACGTTGACATCTCTTAAACTGCTCTTGACCAATGTCAGTTGCTCCTGATCGACGCCAGTGACTGTGTAAACCTGAAACTATCAAAACACGCTCATATGTGAAGCTTTTAGCTCCACACCTTAACAATATCCCACTTGGAGATAAACAGTTGCACCAGTACTTGTACAACAACATCTTCTAGCTCTTCCATCTTCAACTCAATCATGAAGACCAACAGAAGTTGAATGAAGATTCAACTTCTCCTTTGTAGCTGGCTTGGTTAACATATCAGCAAGATTCTTATCTGTATGGATCTTCTCCATCTTCAACTCACCATCTTCCAATACCTATTGTATGAAGTGGTACCTGAGCTGTATGTGCTTGGTTCTTGAGTGAAAGGATGAATTCTTAGCCAAATGAATTGTACTCTGACTGTCACTATACAATTTGCAACTCTCTTGCTCCTTTCCTAACTCTTCCATGAATTGTGTCATCCATATCATCTCTTTGCTAGCCTCTGTGACTGCAATATACTCTACTTCTGTAGTTGACAAGGCAACAACTTTTTGTAACTTAGAAATCTAGCGAACCACCGTTTCACCAACAGTGAAAACATATCCTATGGTGCTCCTCCTTCCATCCAAATCACCTGCCATATCTGAATCTACATAACCATGTAGAGAAGTATCTGAACCTCCATAGCACAAATGCCTACTGCTGGTTCCTCTCAGATATCTAAGGATCCACTGAACTACTTTCCAGTGTTCCTTTCCTAGATTGGCTATATACTTACTTACAACTCCCACTGCTTGGGCAATATCTGGTCTAGTACATACCATTGCATACATCAAACTCCCTACTGCGGAAGAATATGGAACTCTACTCATGTACTCTACCTCATCATGTGAATTAGGACATTATTCTTTACTCAACTTAAAATGTCCAGCCAAAGGTGTGCTTACTAGTTTTGCATCCTATATATTGAACCGTTTCAACACCTTGTTCACATAATCCTCTTGAGACAAAATGAACCTGTGATTTTTTTTGTCTCTCTTGATACTCATGCCAAGGATTTTCTTTGATGCTCCCAAATCATTCATGGCAAATGTTTGAGCTAATTTCACCTTAAGCTCAGAGATATCCTGCATGTGTGATCCTAGAACTAGCATATCATCTACATACAACAACAGAATAATATATCTACCATTATTCAATCTCTTAAAATACACACAATGGTCAAATTGACACCTACTATAGCCATGCTCAATCATAAACCTATCAAATCTCAAATACCACTGTCTAGGAGCTTGCTTGAGGCCATACAAGCTTTTCTTCAATCTGCACACTAAATTCTCCTTACCTTTGACCTCAAATCCTTCCAGCTGATCCATATATATTTCTTCATCCAAATCTCCATGAATAAATGTTGTCTTAACATCAAGCTGCTCAAGATGCAAATCCTCAATAGCAACTAAAGATAGTACAGTTCGTATAGAAGTCATTTTAACAATAGGAGAAAAAATCTCACCAAAATCAATACCTAGTTTTTGTGCAAATCCTTTCACTACCAACCTAGCCTTATATCTCATCTTACCATTCTCACATTCCTTAAATCTACAGGTCCATCTATTCTTCAGTGTCTTCTTATCCGCTGGCAACTCAACCAAATCCCATGTTTAGTTCTCTTTCAAGGACTCCATTTCTTTAACCATGCCATGCTTCCACTGATCATTGGATTCTACCTATATTGCTTCTTCAAAACTCTCTGGTTCTCCACCATCAGTGAGCAATAAATAGAATAATGAAGGGGAATATCGAATTGGAGGTCTACTTACCCTTTCTGACCTCCTGATGGGCATCTAAGACTCATTCACAACACGCTATCCACCCAAATTCTCTGATAGTGACTAACCTCGATCACTTCCAGGCCTGCAATTGGCCGACATCGGTTCTTCCTGACCGACGTCAGTTCCTACCTGGCTGACGTCGGTCTCTATATGACTGACATCAGTTTCTGTCCTACCGACATTGGTTCCTGCCTGGCCGACGTCGGTCTCTGTGTTTTCTTGAAAGTGATTATTTCTTCTTCTCACGAGCTCATTTTTGACCGTCACCTCGTCCAATTCTCGATTGCTCTACCCAGATTGATTTAGCTTCCTCAGCTGATCACTATACATCACTTTTTCATTGAAAACAAAATCACGGCTCCTAATTATCTTATTAGTTCCTAGATTCCAAAACCTAAACCAAAATCTCCTGAGCCATAGCCAATAAATGTGCACCTCATAGACTTAACATCCAGCTTCTTTCTATTTTCCTTATCAACATGCACAAAGGCTTCACAACCAAAAAATTTGAGAAATGAGAGATCTACCTTTTACCTATTCATGCCTCTTCTGGAATTCCACCATCCAGAGCTGTAGAGGGTCCTCTATTAATCAGGTACACTGCAGTATCAATAGCTTTTGCCAAAATTCTAAGGGCAAACCAGCATGCAATCTCATACACCTTGCACACTCTATAATTATTTTGTTCATCCTTTCAGCAACTCCATTTTGCTTAGGTGTCCTTGGAACCATCTTTTGTCTACAGATTCCATGCATATAACAATACCAGTTGAACTTATAGCTGTAGAACTCACCACCATTGTCAGATCTCAGGCACTTCAATCTTCTGCCTGTTTCATTCTCAACCATAGCTTTCCAAATCTTAAACATGTCAAATACATCAAATTTCTTTTTAATACAATAGACCCATACCTTTCTTGTAGCATCATCTATGAACAAAACATAGTACTATGATCCTCTAATAGAAGCAACTTGAGCCTGTCCCCACATGTCTGTGTGAATAAGCTGCAACTTATGCTTCTTCTTTGTTGACCCAGTTTTGAGAAAACTCACTCTCTTTTGTTTCCCAAAAACACAGTGCTCACAAAAATCTAGATCTATGCTTTTCAAATTTGAAAGCATACCTTTTGACTTAAGAATGGACATTCCCTTCTCACTCATGTGGCCAAGCCTTGAGTGCCACAATTTTGCATCCACATCTGAAGTAGATAATACAGAAAGAGAATTGTTAGTAACACAATTACATAAATAGAGAGTACCTACTCTCTTACCTCTGGCCATTACAAGTGCACCCTTGGTCACCTTCCAAGATTCAGTTGTGAGAGTTATTGTACAACCCTCATCCCCTAACTTTCTTGCAGAAATCAAATTCCTCTTCAAGTTGGGAACATGCATGACATCTCTTAACACCCATGTGTTGCCATTCTACATTTTCAGCTGTACTTTACCTTTGCCAATAATTTTACAAGGCTCATCATCCCCTAAATACAATATTCCAAAATCTCCATGGACATAGTCACTAAAATATTCTCTATTAGGGGTAGCATGAAAAGATGCACCAAAATATAACACCCAAGATTCTATATTATTATGCAAAGAGAATATGAAAGCATCTTGTGCAATACCTACAACCTTTGCTTCTTCTTTTCCTTCGTGCTGATTGTCCTCCTTAGGCTTTGACCAGCAATCTCTGCTTATGTGCCCTATCTTTCCACAATTCCAGCATTGTGGCTTCTTGCCATTTTTGGATTTGGATCTACCTCTCACCTTTGACTTAGACCTTGATCTCCTCTTGCTCTTCTCTTTTTGCCTCCCCCTGCTCTCAAAATTTAAAGCATTCCTTGATGTTTCCTCTGTGTTTTTTCTGCGAATTTCCTCATTCAAGATAACACTAACAACATCCTCTACTTTTAAAATATTTGAAGCAGATGTAGTATTACTAACTACCATTACCAAGCTATGCCAGCTTTCAAGCAAAGAACATAATATTAAAAGAGCTTTAATTTCATCATCAAACACTATATTGACTGAACTTAATTGATTTACAATTCCATGGAAATCATTTAGATGATTAGATATAGATCCACCTTCATTCATATGCAAATTAAATAACTGCTTCATAAGATATACCTTATTTGAAGCTGAGGGTTTTTCATACAAATTTGCTAAAGTAGTCATCAACTCTACCATTGTCTTTGCCTGTGATAAATTAGATATCACAGTAAATGCCAGACTTAGTCTTATAGACCCCAGAGCCTTTCTATCAAGAACTTACCATTCTTCATCATCCATGTCTGTGGGCTTCTTTGCAATCCCACCTAATGGTAAGTATAGATTTTTCTGATACAGATAATCCTCTATCTGCATTCTCCAATGTTGATAATTTTTGCCATTAAACTTCTCCATTCTCAGTTTACTTTCTTCTGCCATTGCTTCTCCCACTCAAACAGAAATCCCTGCAGAAACCCCTGTGAGTAACCTGTAATCAATACACATTACACAGATCAGAACCACCTGTTAGTGAACCTGAGCTCTGATACCACTTGTCAGGCACCTAGAACATAAATGCTCTGATACCTCTTGTTGGGGATCAACCAACAATTTTGATTACAATGTGAAAGCAATTAAATGTGAAATTAAATCAGAATGATAAGTAACTAGAATCAAAAATATAGCAAGAAGAAGAGATACAAGAAACCACCCTAAAAACTTGTATTAAACTCTTTACAGAAGGAATACAATTGAAGAAAATTCTTTTCTTCCACACCTCTCTTAGATGTATAGATCTCTATCTAGATCTCTTTCCCTCAAGAGCTCTCTCTCTCACATACAATCAACTCCAACAACCTAGAATGATTCTCATGTATAATTCTGTACTGTTCTTTTCAACATTCTACAATACAATAAGCTAAGAAGATCTATCCTATTATATAATAATTAGGAAACATGAGCATACAACTACAGCCATTAGATGCACCTCCTAATCAAGGGCTCTAAACAGTCTTGCTAAAGATAGAGATGAGGACTTAAGACTATGACTTAATCCCATCATGCAAACACTCAGTTCTATCCACGAAAATAGTTTTTTGGATGCACAAGTAAACGACGTCGGTTCTTCCTGTTTGCCTGTGACCGATGTCAGTCGATCCCTGTCGATGTCGACATCTCTTGAACTGCTCCTGATTGACGTCAGTCACTCCTGACCAACGCTGGTGACTGTGTAAAAATGAAACTATCAAAACACGCTCATATGTGAAGCTTTTAGCTCCACACCTTAACAATACATGACCTAACTTGAAGTATTTGTTGATGAAAAGATTCCTAAAAAGGTATGTCATCTCATCAAATCAATATATGGATTGAAATAATCTCTTAGGGCATGGTACATCAAGATAGATGATCACCTTTTATAGCATGGTTTTACCCATAGCCCCTCAGATTCTAATTTGTACCTAAAGATGGTAGGAATACAAATCATCATCCTTGTTTTGTATGTAGATGATCTTGTAATCACTGGAAGTTCAGAAGATCATGTTGATATTTTAAAGAATGAACTCAAAATATCCTTCACCATGACTGATTTGGGGCTACTCCATTACTATCTTGGCTTGGAAATATGGTAAAAATAGAATCACATTTTTATCTCCCAAATAAAATATGCCAAGACACTCCTAGAAAAGTATATGTTAGATTGTAAACCTCTTTCAACACCAATGGAGAAAGGTTTACAACTCTCTCGATTCCAGGACTCACATCAAGTGGATGTATTTCTCTATAGACAACTCGTTGGGAGTCTCATCTACTTGACCTACACTAGACCAAATATATATTTTGTTTTGATTTGTCTCTTTAAATTCATGTAGGAGCCAAATAAATGCCACTGGGTTATAGCAAAGCATGTTTTGAGATATGTTCAAGGTACACTTGAAAATGGTCTAGAATACAAGAAAATACTCATTTCTTCTTGTAGGGATATATTGACTTGGACTATGTTAGAGCTATTGATGATAGAAATTCAATGTCAAGATACATAATTCATCTCATATCTAGACCGATCTTGTGGATCAGTAAGAAGAAAATTTTTGTTGCTCTCTCATCCACTGAGGTAGATTATCATGTCGCATGTGGAGTTGTGTGTGAGGTGATATGGTTACATCACATTCTGGTTGATATAGGCATTAGTGAAGAGAAGCCACCTATTCTTCATTACAATAATCAAGGTGTGTTGAAACTTAGGAAGAATCTTATTTTTCATAAAGGAACCAAGTACATTGAGGTTGAATGTCACTACATTTGAGATCAAGTCTTAAACCATCACATCTAGCTCTACTACTACACAATAGATGCATAAATAGTTGATATACTCACCAAATCCCTTAGAAAGGTGAAAATTGAGTTGTTTAAAGGGTACATTTGTAAAAATAATATAATAAGGGAGAAATGTTAGCATAGATGATTAGAATAGATAAATCAGTTAGAACTACATTCCATTATTTTTAGTTATTGATAATTATCTCCCTAGATCCTTTGAATCTCTCCCTCCTATTTTCTGCAACATCATGATTTATTTATTTTGCTTTTTTCTATGTGAATAAAACATCGAAGTTCATTGGTTTTCTCACATTATGCTGTCTCATGAGATCATACCCTTTGATTCCATCACTTATTGTAATTTACAATCTAAATTAATTCCTATCAAAATTAGACATCAAAGAGCATGTGTTCTACCCTTCATGCTTCCTTATACACTCCATCAACCTAGTCCTATTATATTTTCTTATATACCTCTTATTCATCCTTAGTTTATCTTAGACATTCAAGTCCATGTTCTTCAAACTAGATGAGGATGACCTCCCTTAACTTCCCGACCCCAATCACCTATTATCAATATTCTTTTTCCACCTTCTCCATAAAATTCAAGACAAAATTCCCAACCCAAAGGGTATTGTCTCATTGAGAAATTATGTAATACAACAAATAATATTCTTCTTATATAATTATTTAAAAAGGCACCAACTTATAAGTATATTTTATATGCAATGTTGTGAAATACTAATATTCTTATAGACACATAACCGACTTCATTTACATCTATTATTAGTAACTCTAAAGATACTGATCTAGTACTATTTTTTTTTATAAAGAATATTTTACTCTAAAACACACTATTGAATAGAATCTTCCACTATTTATTTAGGTTCAAATTTTATTAAGAGATTTTTGGTTGACAATGGTTCTAGATAAAATATTTTCAATTATAACTTTATACAAAAATCAGAATTCAATAAGAGAAATCTTTAAAATTTTGAGAAATTCTATACATAACATTGATAATACTCCAACATCAGTAATGGGAATTATCACATTAGAGATATTGGTAAGTCCTAAAATGGTCTCTATTTTATTTCAAGTTGTTGTTTCTCAATTACAGTTTAATATAGGTGCATCAAGTTTCTATATGATTCACATGAGTATACAATTCCAACAGATGATACACATTTTTGATATTATAAAATCACACAACCTCGTAAGGTTTATTTCATAGTACCTAAAAAACTAATTCTAATTATACAAATACATAATTATGATTTGGGTGAATCAAGTAAAGTGGTTGATCCATAATAGACTTATCCAAGTCCTCAGTACACAAAGGAACCTATATAAGAAATCTTACCAAAGGAACACATATTTACATAGATTGAAAAGCTTATCATGAATGAAATTAAATATTAGTTACCTATCATATATTTCACAATGTTTATTAAAAAAATACCACTATTGGTCAATATAAAGGATTCTTATTACAAAATAGAAGATTACTATAGTAGTGACGATGAAAATACATAATAATTAATAGATGAGAAAATATGCAAATTATATCTCAATTCCATTAATAGAGATAAAAACTCATCTCATTCTTTATTTACATCAATTGGAGTAGGTGAATACAAGGTTATATCTCCTCTAAAAATAATGGTTAAACTATAATTTCTAAACAACATGATACAAAAAATACTTGAAATAGCATATCATAGGGAATTTCACATTCCATTAATTCAAGCACTTTTAATCATATAAAGATTATATCTTCTAAGGAACAAGTGCAAGCTCAAAAAATTCCAAACTCAAAAATATAATCATTAAAGCAAGATTGTGGTCTATTTAAATAGGGATTTCTTAATAAAAGAATTTGAAATCAAGATTCAAAGAATCTCCTTAAAAATGTGGTCAAAAAATAGATCCCATAGCATTTTTTTCTTGTCTAGAGCCTCTCATTATAAAACCATTTATGGATGGAAAACAATATACTAATGTTGTGGTTACATACTTCAAGATGCTAATATATGTAGTATTGGTCTGTAGCTACATTTACTATGTGAAAGTAATGGTAAAATCTTGGTTGCTTATGTAGTCATACATATTAGCACTAAATATGTGTGATGTGAAAACAAAATAAAAATATTCCACGTTGTGACATTATTATGTGATCCTTAGCTTCTTAAAACTTGAAAACACTATAAATTTTACTTATAACTAATATAAAGCTATTGTATAATAATCATAAGGCCTACATGCCCATCACCCAACGATTGTCCAATACCTTAAAATTTAGCTTCTCTACATTTCAAGCATTGTCGCAATCACTTTAAAATGTAGTTATTTATTGGGGACCCTTGTTTTGGATATCTTGTTTCTCTATCCTCCTCTCCCTATTTTATTTATGGGATTTATCTCATAACCATACATTATACAATTATGGGGCCCTATAATCGTGCAATGCACAATTCTAGGGTAAGTCCTTTTGACTCTTAGTTTATTTCATCTAATCCAATACAATACATGTATAATTTCATCTACCCTATTTCAAGTTAATGTTTCCTCACTTTTTTAGTTTTAAATTAGATGTAGGTTACATTCAAATTTATTTTTTAACAAGCTAAAAAACTCTAAAAACCTGCAAATATCTTGTTAGTCCTTGTCAAAGTAAGGATAATATAGATTTTACTACGGCCAATAATATTTTAACTATAATTAATCATAATTAATCTTTTCACAACATTTATTGTTGTGCTGAATTTAAATTACAAATTTATATGCAAATATTAAATCATCGATAGAGGAAACACATATATAATATAAATGTGACCCTTTAAGATTCGTGAATTTGTTAATTTACCAATTTCATTTGTACACTTGTTAGAGAATATTTCAAAGTCCTATGTGATTGAAAATTCAATGGACATACCACAAATACCAATAAAAAGTACAAACACATGTTAACTAATATTCAGATATTAATTCTCAAATGACAGCATAATACCTATATTTCCATTATTTTTTTATTTAAGTCTCTCTTTTTAATCAAAAGGATTTTCCTCTAATGTACCATATTTATGGTACATGGCACATCAAATCACATTATTTCAATGCATTATATAGCCTAGTAAAAAGATTTTTTTTGGATAAATTGTGTCAAAACCGTGGATCAACATGTTTAGATTATCATCTATGATCTGTTATCAGTAAAAATAAATATGTAAGAACAACAAATCAAAGGTCTTTATATAGATGTCCACTGACTTATAAAGCAACCTTCTAGACTACATTTCTCAACATTGTAGTTAGTCTGGTATGTATTTATAAATATATAATATTATAAATACTAAGGTTCCTAAGTATATACTAAAAAAAAATTATGTTCAGTTACAAATAAATATTACCAATGTTAGGCAACTTAATCACACAATCTGGGTAAGACACCTATTACAATTCATTTATTGATTATGATTAAATATTATTAACATTGGACAACTTAATCACACGCTCTGATTAAGAAAGCTACCCAATGTTAAATAAATATTCACAAACTAAATTTAATTAATTTGATTATATTTAATACACTGTTAAATACATGTCGGCAAACTAGATTTGATTTATCTGGGATTTTCTTAGACAATATTATCCTACCATCACACAATGTTTTCTTTCAGGAAATAGACCTTAAATATAAATAACAAAATTATTAATCTGATATTTATAATCTAATGGTTAATTCAATAACCCGAGTTCAAATCTCAGTATGACCTGATGCAGATTTTCCACGAGAATGCTACCTTACTCAAATCTCATGGAGACAATCAACGAATATGTTAACAAGTATATTTCCCCCAAAAAAAGATGGCCGTGGAAGATGATGGGTGGGACTTGGAATTGGCTATTTCTGCAATCACAGACGTCAAATGCGTCTTCTAATTTGGCTGAGAATTCGAGTTCTACAAGCTTCTAGAATTGAGGTTCTTTTTAATTGCAGAGAACTTTTCTTACTCTTTAGCTTATCTTTGGATTCAGTCTCTAAGTATCTCTGTACGTTTTTTGTACTTCTTTCCTGGAACGGAATCTCTTACCATGAACAGGATCTAAATAACGCGGTAAAGAAACAAGTAAATATTCAAGCCCTAGCAAATGTTCTAGAACTTTAAATTTAATATCTTAGATGGACAATTTTAGAAACCCAAAAAAATTAAAATGACTACCTTGTATGATTGCCCTGCACATAAACTATATTTTCTGGTTCGAATCTCTGTTGCCTTCCCTCTCGGCAACACGACCGGATTGTCGATAATTTGGCGGGAAACTCCATTATTTAGCCGTGAAATCAAATTCCAATGGCTTACTTCGCAAATGCAATTGTTCATCACAAGGCTATGAAAATCACTTCCTTGGAGACTGAAAATCTATTCTGTATACGGTACAATTATACTGCAAATTTAAGTGAAAATTGTAAGAAAATCAAAGTGAGAATTAAAATTAGAATACTATATAGAAACAATTTCCCTCATAAATAAGCAATTTTACTTCTGCAATGCTTCTCAGTTAACCAACATTTAAGACGAGGCAAAGCAATAAGTAATTTCTAAATCTCTTAGTTAATATAATTATGGGTTTTACAAATTCGTTGGTAATTCATTATTTCATCGTATGAAACCACTTCTAAATTAATTAGTATCGGTTTAAAATTGTTTTATCTACAAGATTTTGTAAGTAGATTTAATGAAAAAATATATTTTAATGTAGTGTTGTAGTAATGTTGTGTTAATTGTATTAATATAATTTTTTTAAAAAAAAACAAAAAAAAACAAAAAAAAAAAACACCTACTTATATAATAAGGCAAATAAAACCTAGAAAATTTGCAGTGAATGGAAACACCCCAAAAAACCATTAGTGCCCTCTTCCAAAAATGCTTTTATATGTTCCAAAAAGGTCAAAAACCTTAATATACTCTTCCAAAAATGTCAAGTTCTAATTCAAGAATATGTTTTGCAATAAAAATATGATTTGACAATCATATTTTTTTGTTTCATAGTTTCAAAAGTGTTAATGATTTTTTCACATTTTCACATAGATTTATAAAATATTGATCTCCTTCTTCAAAATTCTATGAGAAAAATAATAGATAAATAAATAGAACGTAATTCAAAAATGTATATTATCCTTTAATTATTATCAATTCTTATCTAAAATAATAATAATCAACACTCTTAAATGTAATATATTTACTCAACAATACTCAAAAAGTTTGGTGTATTGATGAAGTACAAGTAGTTTGTACTCACCAACTCATGTTTCATTCCCATTGAGTATATGAGAACTCTTTCAACAAGTGACCATGTAGACACCTTGAGGTAAGGGTCAAACTTTCCCTTGTAGACGAAGTGGAACACAATGAGGTGCTCTGGATATAGATCATTCGATGGACATTATAGACCTAGGTCCGCCCACATGTCCCACTTCAAGAAGGTGCTCCCCCATTACTCTAGTTCATAGCTCTAGTATATCAAAAGCATTATCCTAACATTTTTCTTGATAATAGAGTCAATACCAAAAATAAAAAAAATAGGAGAGATAATTGGTCTCCTCCATCAAACCTTAGGATTAAGCTTAACTTTGATGGTGCAGCTAAAGGCAATCCAAGTATGGCGGGTGCCTATGGGACTTTTAGAGATTCTAGGGGAAATTATTTTACTCAAATACAGTGAAGTACTTAGCTTTTGCTACAACAATGTTGCTAAAGCCAAATCTCTGTGGTGTGGCCTATCTTTAGCAATACAAAAAAATTGGCTTGATTTGGATATAGAAGGGGACTCAAAAATCATCATTGAAGCCCTCTCGAATGGATCTACACACAATTAGATCTTAAAGAATATTATGGAAGACTACAAATCTTTGTGCAACAATTTGAGGGCTTACTCCCCCTTGCACATCTTTTTCAAAAGTAATAAGTTAGTTGATCATATGGCTAATGAAGGTGTAACCCTTAACCACTCAAAACAAAGCCTCCATATGACCAACACACTCCCCAAAGGATATAAGTCTTGGAGGATTACAAAAAATGATTTAAACTAACCACCATATTAATGAGGATCATCATTAATCGATTGAGGTGTGATTTTGAGGATCTATAAAGCATAGGAATTAATTATGAACAATGGAGAATTATGGTTTTAAGGAGGTATGAGTATCATGTGTGTCTCACAACATGTTATTTACCTCCTTCCACTCTCCACTTTAGGCATTCTACACCCTTCTCTACTTTATGCCCCTGGCTCTGCTAAAATTTCATCACTGGTGACATGGATTCGAAAGGTTTTGGCAACAAGCTTCCCAAGTAGGACAAAGGTAAGGCTTCTATTGTTAATCTAGTTAATGCTATGAATAATAGTTTGCTACATAACTATTCCTTAAAATATGTCCATTCCTCCTTTTTGGGCCTGGTGAATGATCTAAAGCTCTACCATATGCTAGACTTGGGCTCCCTCCTAGATAAAAAGCCCTGCTTTACTACACATGAGG
Organism: Torreya grandis; assembly: GCA_037957365.1. Classification (NCBI taxonomy): domain Eukaryota; kingdom Viridiplantae; phylum Streptophyta; class Pinopsida; order Cupressales; family Taxaceae; genus Torreya; species Torreya grandis. Next base: position 714,482 of record JARHVA010000007.1, on the reverse strand, counting down.
CTCTAGATTTTTGGCAAAAAACCCTACTTGAAGGTGTGAAGGGTGAAAAGTTATTGAAATGGATGGCTACAAATCTGCTTCATGCCCAGCTTACTTCTCATCTTAGATCTAGTTCCTCGATGGCTTTTGTAGAGGTGGTGATCAAAGGTACAGAAGATAAAGGTCAATCTAATGCTCACTTGGACACCCTCAAAGTTACTTAGCTAATTGGAATTCAGACTATTCTCTTTAGTGCTAGTAATTCTCATACAGTTCATGAAGATGTGGATCATTTCAATCATTTGATGGACACCAAGGTTGATAAAATTTAGACTCTGATTAAGGAAATAGTTGAAGATAACATCCTGCAGCATAGGAAAGTAAAGGCAATCTATGAGAGGTTGGGAATTAGGCATGACACTTTGAAAATTAGTTTGGCAAGATCCTTGGCTGCTATCAACCTAAAAGAACAAGTTCATAATGTTAGTAATAATACTGATATTATTATCTCTGATGAAGAATATCTTTTGTTTCTTTGTAGCTCTGAGTTTCTTACTCTAATATAACTTTGATACTCTAACTGTATCTACCTAGTCCTAGCAAAGTTTTTGTAAAAATATTTTAAATAGACGAGCTTTGCCCTTTTTTGACTTATCAAAAAATATATATATATATACTTAACAATATAATGAGTGTATGATCTAGTCCATATAAATGTTCACACTAAAATGAATGTATGGAAAAAGATTAAATTCTTTAAATTTTCTTGAGTTCTACTCTAAATACTTAAATTAACAACTCCAAGGACTTCAAATTTTAGCATGAAAAATTATCACATTTTTTAAAATTGCTTTTTTTATATGTTGATAGTTATTATTTATTGTATGCTACTAAATGTTTTATGGTCAATTCTTCATTTTGATGTTCCTATGGAGTTCAAATATTTTGAAAAAAAAAATTGTTCCTCTCCATGCAACTAAGTTCAACTACCTAGCAATTATTCTTTTAACCATTATTGTTAAAAATTAAAATCTTTACTTCATTGTTTGTTATTCAATAATTTTTGTCCATATATAAATTTAAATTTTCCATAGGTCATTTGATGTCTTTTTATAATTTTTTTAATATTGAAAAATAAAATCACTTTGTCGGGACCTTTTCACTTAATTATGTATATTTATTTTATAATAGTGAAAAGTTTTATACATGGGTAGATGGAGAAGTGAATTTTATAGTGGTATTATATTCAAATTCAAAGGCTTATTTTTATATTACATGGGTTTAATCAAAGACATAAACAAGTATAATTTATGATTATATAAGTTATAAAGTGTGGGCCTCACATCTAGTCGATAATATCCAAATGTTACACTCTCCAATTCCATTTTATTGGATTTTTTTTATTACACACTTAATCTTTTGTAATAAAAACATAATCACTGGCTTTAATAAATTGTAAAATGTTCAATTATTAATTTTTTAATTTTAATTTTTAATGTTAATTTTTAATTTTAATTTTTTTAAATTTTTATTTACTATTGGTCATCTCATATGTTTTATTAGTACAATGTAATATTTACTCATAATTATTATTAATATTTAAGTTATAGATAATTCTCTTATTTATATAATATGGATAATTGTGCATAATTCTCAATCATGTGAATTATGAAAACATTTTGAAAAATAACTATACACTCTTGATGATAAAAAACAAAATTAACATAAGTGTTAAGCAAATTCAAAATCCAATAATAAGTAAAATAATATTTAATTTGTATTTTCAAGTTCAAATTATTAAATCAAGCATACATTATAAAATTACACGCAAAATCAAACACAAACAAGTCTCAATACAAAGACATGGGCTAGCTATTATGTTGCCCTTATTTTTAATGCATTTATTTATTTTTTAACTATTTGTTTAAGTTAGACATTATTGGCATATTTTTTCACTTTTGATGGTTTCTACCCCTCTTCTCATTCCCTCAATGCTCACTTTCTTTCCCACCTTTATCCTATTTTACGCTCTATCTCCAAATTTAAGTACCTCCAAATATATTGCATCTATTTGAAACACCCAAAATACTTATATATAATTTCTTTAGTATTATCCAAGTCATAGAACACTCAATCACTTGGTCCCACCTTCTTTGCTTTTAGTCATTCATGTTATTTTACACACCAATAAACCAATACTTTGAATTCAACTATATATAAATACACTCTTAAGAATTGTACTTCTTTTACACCAAATATGACACATGAAATTATTAGTATTATATAGAGCACTCATAATTATTCTAAGAAAATATCAAACAATCATTAGAGTATTTATCATTGTATGAAGCTAGTATTTCCCATTGAAATTATGATGTGATATTTAAGTTATATTGTAAATGATTATTTTCATGACAAACTATGGTTTTCATTATTAATTTTGTTTATTATTGATAATATGAATTCATATTTATCATACCATAGAAGTATCGTAATGTATCTAGTTTATGTGTACTGACAATGATAGTAATTGTAGACACTAAAATTTAATCAATAAATATTTGACGATACTTTTTTTTGACATATTTATTTTTCCTAGCCAATTCAACATTATGATCATCTACAATCTTGAAAAAATAATTCAAAGTCTTAAAATTACTAAGAACATCTTCCAAACTTCCTTATTTCATTCATTTTCATCCTTATCTAGAAGATACTTTATTATCACTCTTATTTCATAAGCTTATGTTATTTTAGGACAAGTCCATACTAGGTAGACAAGGGCACACTACTTACATGTCCAATAGTGAAGGCTTGTCTCTCATGCTCTAATGTCTATCTTCTCAAAATGACACACTTCCTAACGGATTTCTTACACATATCCATAGATTGGTTATCAAAAACATTCAAAATATTTCTTTATAAAATCACATCAAGGGTCACACTTGAAATGACTTGGTAATCTCTTACAAGGCATCTATATTTTTTATTTCAAAAATATCTATTTTTTTAGTAAAGATCCATGTTACAATTTTACTTAAATTGTATAATCTTTGGTCAAGTCTGACATTGTTTGTTGTAGGTTGAGGGCATACCTTGTCAAGCATTCTAATCAAATTTTCTAGTTACATTCATATGATCTTTCTTAAATGGATAACTAAATCAACCTAAGGACCTTTGGGCTATGTAGGCAATACCTAGTCAACAAGAGTTTTTCTAAGAATAGCATGACCATTCCCACGACCTCCATTTTTTTCCCTTTTAATCTTATTTTATGTACTTGTGTAGGATTAGGGTTATGATATTACAAGTTTTTTACACATCAGTTTAGACTCCAAATAGAGACATTTCATGTAAAAACATAGGATAAAACCCCCATATTTTCAAATCTAATGCACAACCTAATAAAAAAAATCATAGTAGATAAAAATCAACACATTTCACTCATGTCTGCCTCTTATATACTTTCCCAACTGACACATTTGAGCCACTATTTTCTAATAAATTCAAGCACACGAGGTTTGAATTATCTAATATATGTCTTTGGTGACATCAAAAAATAATTTAAATTTTGTTTTGCAGTAGTCAAATTGAGAATATTACAATCATACTCTTATTATTAACATTTGGTTGATGCATTGCTATATGTAGCATATTCATATAGAGATGTATTATACGAGACATTATGAGTCCTAAATTTTATTTTATTTTTATATTTTTGTTGTGAAAATTTATTAAATGATATAATTTTTTTAATTATAAATGTAAGCATCTTACAATGGTTTCATTTATATTTCTTTAAAAAAATATATCCTTTACACAATTTCCATCACAAAACTATAGTGTGATTCAATAACATAAATGTTTGGCACTCATAATGCTTCATATAACGAATCTATTAATGTATTATGTTATCTAATGATTAAATTTAGTGGTTGACCCTACCTATCATTAAAAAAATTGATGACGATTATTTATAAAACATTGGCCTTCAAATTTTAGTATAGTTTATAGTAGGATAAAAAAACATTAGATATAATTTACATATTTATTATAGTCTTTTAGAATTTTTTATGGTATGTTCAAAATTTTACCTTGAATTTTTTATGGTTTAATAAATAAATTAATTTATGTTTTATGTCTTAAAAGTAAAAATATAGCCAATCAACCATCAAATTTAGTACTTGTGACTAAAAATTATTTTTGTCATGTGAAATTTATTACCATGGTGTAGGCACCTAAAATGACATTTAATAATAACTAATTATATTATTTTTAATGTATTCATTTATTTATTAACTATTTATTTAAGTTGGACATTATTGGCATATTTTTTCACTTTTGATTGTTTTAACCTCTTATCAAGGCCTCAATGCTCGCTTTCTTTCCCTCCTTTCTCCTATTTTATGCTCTGTATCCAAAGTGCCTCCAAATCTATTGCATCTATTTGAATCACCCACAATACTTCTAGATGATTTATTTAGTCTTAGTTAAATCATAGTGCACTCAATCACTTGCTCCCTCCTTGTTTGTTTTTAGTTGTTTATGCTAGTTTACACACCAATAGAGTACTACTTTGAACTTAACTATATATAAATACACTCTAATAATTTTAGTTCATTTACAATAAAGATGACACAAGAAATTATTATTATGTAGAGAACTTACAATCATTTTACAAATATTTTTTAAACCCTAAATTAGACATGGATCCTAATGAGATAGATAGGGTTAAGAATATAGAAATGAATGAGCACAAGTGGAATAAATGGATATATAGTAGGATAGTTGATTACAAAAATTAGATAGAATATATACTAAATTTATTATATTGAGACATACTAAAAGTAGGAAACACAACTATGATAGATATTATAATGATAATGAAAATAAGATACTTAGCTAGTTTTGATGCTAATACAGATATAGATCTAAAATAGTTAAGAAGAAAATTGGAGCCATATTCATGGAGATTATCGATCAATGTTACTTTAGAAACATCAATTGTATAGGAGACAATCATTGAATATGTTAACAACTATATTTCACCCAAAATAATGGCCATGGAAGATAATGGGTGGAACTTGGAATTTGGCTATATATATGATGACAGATGTGTTAGATGCGTCATCTTCTAAGTTGGCTAAGAATTTGAATTTTACAAAATTTTAGAATTGAGCTTATTTTTAATTGCAAAGAAAACTTTTTTTATTCTTAAATAGTTTATATTTGGATTTAGTGTCTAAGTACTTATGTACTTCTTTTCTACTTCTTCCCTAAATCATAACCCCTTACCATGAACAAAATCTAAATAACACTATAAAGAAACAATTAAAATTCAAGCCTTAGAAAATGTTCTAGCACTTTAAATTTCATATATTAGATGGACAAGTTTACAAACCCAAAAAAAAATTAATTACTAACTTGTATTTCTTGATGGGAATTATCCCATTAATGGTGATGAGCCAGAGGCTCAAAAATGTGCAAAGCACAGAGATTTCAGTCGATCACAATAATTTATTATTCATTCAAAAATACAATACATATATAGGGCAAAAATTTCCTAAAAAATAGGAGATAATATTTGTCTCTTAAATTACTCACTCAAACTCTTAATATCTCTCTCCGTATAAAATCTATGTGAGATAATATCTCACTTAGAAATTTATTTATAGTGCTTCACATTAGTGTATTCTATCACCCTCCCCTATGTGAACTCATGGACGTCAATTTCAATCAATATTGCATCCGTACAATATTAAAAACTCTGATGACAAGTTAACTCCTGATACTTATGACATATCTATCAATAAAATTTACTATGAAACTTTATATTAAAGTTATATACCTATCTAAAATGACATTTAGAATAAAAGTAAAGATTTAACTTATTGCTTAAAAACAAGTTTACTAATAATGCTAAAGACTTTTAAATCGACTTGACTTAATAAACTGACTAATACTCTTAAATCTACGACCCAAAAGCCTAAACATTGAAAGAGTCAACTATATTTAAAGACTTTAACAATAAAATATTAGTCTATTATCTTTAACCTTATCCTTCACGGGAATGAATGCAGAGACAATGGAGGATCAGGTTCACCAAAAGAGAGATGCTGATGATCAGGTTGAAGGAGAAGCCACAGAATGTATAGATCTGTGATCTTCGAGCTGTGATAAGAGAATATCCTAGCTTCAAAATGGAGGTATGACGCCGAGAATTCATAAAGAGATCCTAGAGCAAGATATTGACAAAGAAGGTTTGAGAATATCAACTTCCTCATAGAATATCATTCATCATAAATTAAATACATATTGCAATACATAGAAGAGAGGTAAAGTTTGATGGCGGAAAGGAGAACATGGAGATTTTTATCTACTCGTGGATTGGGAATCAAGTCTCAAATCTCTTCCTGCTGCAAATTTTCTTTTTTATCACCACGAACAGATGATGTCGAGTGTTGCATCCAATATGGATGCCAAATTCGATCCACAAACAAATGTAAAGAGAATATAGGCAGAGTACAGGTTTGAAGCCGATCCCAAAGAGATAAATCGACCTTTCCTAATGGACTCTGATCTATTGCACAGAACAAAGCCGAGGTGAGGGACAATGCCACTGAGCCAAAATTCAATGTAGGGATTCTGCAAGGACAGATCTATGTATAGAATGTATGAAAAATGTTAAATCTGCACGGCACGTGGTCTGCACTGCTGTCCCAATGTCAAATTTGATGAATGGCCTTTCGAATGAATAGAATTTCAAATATGGTCTGCATTCTAAAATTCTTATTATGAACAAGACTTGAAATTTGCAGAGGTCCAGGATGGAATCTGCTTTGATACCACTGATAGGAATTATCCTATTAATGGTGATGAGCCAAAAGATCGAAAATGTGTAAAGCACATAGATTTTAGTCAATCACAATAATTTATTATTCATTAAAAATACAATACATATATGGAAATATTTTCCTAAAAAATAAAAGATGATATTTATTCCTTAAATTACTCACTCAAACCCCTGATATCTCTCCCCTATAAAATCTAGGTGAAATAATATCTCACTTAAAAATTTATTTATAATGCTTCAGATTAATTTATTCTATCATGTCTGCCTTGCACATTAAATATATTTTCTTGTTCAAAACTCTGGCATTCTATCTCAGAAACTAGATCGGATTGTCAATAATTTGGAGGGCAACTCCATTCTTTAGCCCTCAAATCAAAATTTAATGGCTTATTTCACAAATGCAATTGCTCATCACAAGGCTCCCTATCATCAATGAATATAACTTTTTTCAAGGTTATGAAAATCTATTGTGTATACGGTATAATTATACTTCAAACTTAATTGAAAATTATAATGGAAATCAAATTGATAATTTAAAATATAATAGTATATAGAAACAATTTCCCTCATTAATAAGAAATTTTATCTTTGCAATGTTTGTCAATTAACGAACATTTAAAATGCGCTGAGGCAATACATAATTTTTAAATTCCTTCACTAATATAAACATGGTTTTTACAAATTTTCATTGATATTCCCAACATGGGCAATTCACGACCAATATTAACATTCTTATGGTCATTCCAAAAACTACCTCAACTTCACCTTAATTTTTTTGGCCATGCGTCTAATCATGGAAATGAGTTGAATATTAAATATTTGATGCTTTCACAGTCCATATGATTACTGAAGTTTTTCTAAACAACGGGACCTTAGTAGAAGCTCATTCTGATAAGTCTTAATGACCTTTGTAGAAGCTCATTCTGATAAATCTTAATGACCTAATAATAAATATTATTATAAATAAAAGTAATATATATTACTAGTAACTTGTATATTACAATAATATTCAACAATATTTATATTATAAATATTTAATAAATTATTTATATGATATATTATATATTATTATAATATTTTATATTTATAATTAATATATAAATATAGATTTTATAATTTTAGTGTCTTGTCTCCATGTCAACAACATTACATTATAGTGATGATTCAAACCACACATCAAATATAGAACCCTTTTGCAATCAAATTAATTTTATTGATGTCTTGATCACCCTTTACAATAGAAAACAACCAATATAATATATATAATAATGTAATAGCTATATTTATATATAAGAATATATATTAAGAATAAATTTATAATAATTTTAATAATTTAATAAAAATTATAATAATTATATTGTAATAATATTATATAAGAAAAATAGTATAATATAAATATAGATTATATTGTCTTAATATATTTATTAATATTATAATATATATTACTATATATAAATAACACTAATGTATTACATATTACTAATATTAATAGTATATTAATAGACAATATAATATCTTATAATTATAGTTTTATAATCTAATAAACTATAATTATATATTAGAAAAATGATTAATAGATTATTATTTCTTAAAATTTGATGCACAAAAAGGGAGATGGGATAGGTGTGTATGGGTTTCAAGGGAGGTACAAATACCAATTTACACTCTTACGCTTTACAAAATTCTACTTTATCAAAATAGAAAATTACATCCTTCTGACATAACTTACACTTTTCAATATAGCAGTTACAGTGTCTACACAGAAAGTTATAACAATCAGGGTGGTACCTAATTTGAAATACATCCGACCATGATAGTACTTGCATAGAATATGCAGATAATGGTGGAAATTTGAACCCAAGTCTAAAAAACTACCAAAAATTTATAGTTCTTGTGGGCCTAGGGTTAATTTTGCCTTTCTTCCAATCACTAAATAAAAAGAATTGTGCACTATTGTTATGAATACAATGGATTTTATTAGTAATCCTAAGAATGAGACTGGAAAAGATTACAAATATTTATATGTGTATCTATTTGCATAAGGCATCATATGTCAAATGATTAAATTTTATATAAGACATATTTCATTGAAGAAGTATTTTCCATTTTTTGTCTAATTAGTTTTAGAGTCATCCAATTAATTTTTATATAATTAAAAAAGTCAAAAACTTCATAAATAATTAATTTAAACTCATCTAAATTGACACACAATGCATTCTCTACATTTTTAAAGGAGTTGTTGATATATAACACCTATTTTTATTGCCATGACAATTGTTTCAATCATGTATTAAGTAAATGAACTAGTTGAGTGAAAGCTACAAATTTCAATGAATGATGCGACATGTCACTAAACTTTACATGTGTATCTACTTGAGCTTCTTCAAAATTGTCACCTAGAATACCTTATCATTGCCACTCACCATCACCACCTAGCTTATTTTGAAATATTTCACAATTTTCAAGATCTATATGGTCTTTCCTTTCCCCATTACTAGACCATTATTCAAGTTTAGTGTGAAACATAATGTTTCCTCCCTAAAAAACTCAATTCCATGTTTTTTGGAGGAACACACAACCTCATTTTACACTATCACCTCCACCCAAACTATTATATTATTTTTACTTCAATGTGATTCATGCACAAAGG
>JARHVA010000007.1:690000-700000 GCA_037957365.1 Torreya grandis | reverse complement strand
CTTAAAATAAGAAATGAGGAGTTGTATTAATGAATAAAGAAAAGGAATTGGGATGCCATGAAGATGATGGATATATAATGATATGGGTGAAATAAATGATTTATAAATTTATGATACCCTAAGAAAATACATATATGAGGGATTAATGATGATGGCATAATAGGTTCAGACATGCCCCTAATAGGAATAATCTATATCAGGATGATGATAAAAGGTTTCAAGCTTTAGATGTATCTCAAAAAAGGATGTGTGTTGGGGAGAGATACTAACTTAGACTAGATGATTGGACATGATATTTAGATGTATCCTAGGTAAATAAACATACATGGGAGAGATGTGGTTAAAAGAATACAATGATTTGATAGGATAGATTAAATATTTTACTTGTGTAGCTCAAAGGTACATGTCAAGTGTTGATGAGAGCATGGGTCGAAAATGATATGATCGAGTCACCAAGGGATAAAGTGTAATAATTGGTTAGTGTGACCAAACATCACCTACATAGTCTCAAAATACCTCAGGTTTGAGTACTTATCCCTAAGAAGGAATAATGAGGTGATGGATAATAGAATATAGGAGGAACAGATAAAAGAGACGTAATAGATACAGTGTATGTTAATGATAGTGATGGATGTGTTTCAAGTTTACCAATTGATCGCCTATAATATTGATGATATCGATGATGCCCCTATCACAAATGCATGCTATGGAACAAGATATGATAAATTTACAACCTTGGATGTACTAAAATCAATGGCATATGAAATAAGAATCCATAAACTTTGAGTAGACAAATAAAGTTTTAATATTTAGATGTATCCCAAGTAAAGACACATGTTAAGGAGAGCTATGAGCTTAGATTAAATTGACTTAATGATGTCATGAGCTTTGACTTTATCCTAGGAAAGGACACATGATAGGGAGAGTTACAAGCATCAATCAAATTAATTAATTGACTAACTGATTATTGATATTTTAATTCAAGGATCTGACCAATGCATGAATTGATGATGACAAATAATGATAATGAAGGATGAGATATGATATATTGATTTGGATAGAGTGGATAGTTGACTATATTGATGTGAGTGCAAATGATTATTAAATATGAGATAGTGAAGATAATGGATAATCATAGAAAATGACATGATTGTGTCTAAGATGACCTCAAACACCCCATGTGATTGAGTGTTTACTACATAGTCTTAGAAGACCTTAGGTCGATGTAGTTCTCCCTAAGACGTAATAATGATAAGAGAGGATAGGATAGACTATAGTATAATGGTGATGCATTCTTAGATATGTTAGTTATTATGTAAAATATATAACTCAAATGTTAGATTTGATGGTTTGGATGTTGATGATTATATAGATGATAGATGAGTCATTATAACCAATCCATCTTACCACAATATATGTATTCCAAGTCATTGTAACCACTGAGTTGAATTAGGAATGATGTTTAATATGAGGATCATTGAACATAAACATTGCACTCCATAATGCTAGTTAGAATGATGAAATCGAGGAAGCATTGCCTAAACATCCTCCCTCAATGCTAAACTAGGAGAATATAGAAATGAAAGTCTCTGAATAAGTAGACTAAAATATGGTGATAAGTGATCATAAAGACTGGTGGGGATACCATATTGGTGTCACTACTCAAAAAATTTCCAAGAATTCTAGTGAGACATAATAATCCTCATATGAGTTCAAAAAAATAAAGTGTATGAGTAAGATACCCATGTACAAATGAAAAATATATAAAATTCAGATAAATTATCTTAATAATATGGTCCTAGTGGTGATGGGAGAGATTGGTAACTAAAATAGTAAAAGGGCGCACAAGTTAAGGTACACATTCATGAAAGTAGACTAGGATATAAAAATAAACCCCTCATGGCACTTTATAATTTAATGAAAATACAATATATTCCAAAAAATATCAAATGAAAATAAGGAAAATATTGTATACATTAGAATAGCTTCAAAAAAGGAGACTATTGACCTGTTAAATAAGTCAACACAAATAAAAGAGTTGCTCTTAAAATAAGGGAGCAGTATGCAAACAATGAAGCTAAAAGTATAGGAACCATGTTGGTAAAATCCTCTTAGATAATTTTGATGTCACCACAAGTGATCTAAAATCCATCTTAAATTAATATTAATTGTGCATTAATATTCCTACATAGGAGTGGGTGAAAAAATCTACAATGGTAAAATGTGAGGTGACATCTGAATCTATGCCAAGTTGATCATGTTTGATAATCTCAAGTTTTTCAAGCCTAATGAAAGGTGTAAGTGTCTCCATAGAATAATTCAAGGTGCTAATAAATGGACCTTGAGGATACATGACACAAACTACAAATGTGTCAAAGTTTCAATGTGCAAACTAGAATAGATCATGACATGGGTTGATGGAAGAGCATAGAAAATGGTGAAAAAGCTATCATAAATCCACAATGGTAAAATATAATGTAACATCTAAATCTATGCCAAGTTTATCATATCTAAAAATATTAGGTTTCTAAATCCTAATGGAAAGTGCAAGTGTCTCCATAGAATAAGGCAAGGCACTAATAAATAGGTCTTGAGGAGGCATGACACTAACTACAAGTGTGTCAAAGTGCCAATATTAAAATTAGAATATAAATGTCATAGGCTGATGAAAAAGTATATAAAATGGTAAAAAATATATCATGTATGTAAAAACACACTTAAAATCATCAACTACCAAAAATGACAACCTATAAAGCACATGCAAAGGGACATTAGACTCAACCAAAAATGCATCCAAGATAGTGCAAAGTGCAATATTGGATGAAGAAGCAAATCTTCACAGATACAAGAAGGTATACAAGGTTGAAATAGAAAACCTCCATTATTATTACATTAGACACCCACCCTTAAATTTGGCATTTTATTATTTTAGTGCAATTACAATGAAAATAATACCAATGGAATTGACATTGAAAAAATGCAGTTTTGTAAAGAATGGCACTCAAAAGCTATTATAATTCCCATTTTTCATCATTAATGGACCAAATTGAATAATATTTCATAAAATTTAAATGGACTAAGGACCAAAAATAACTTACCACTTCATTAAAATGTGGGTAGTGGGATTTGATTCCAAGACCTCCCCTGTGAGAATGGTCTACCAAAAAATAATTACCACTTCACCTATTGCTTAGTTTGAGAAATTACTTTAAAATTTTACTTTTAAAACACTTTTCAAGTTAAAAATAGATAAAAACAACATATAAATATGAAAAATATGATATTTGTGAGGAAGGTCTAGTCCTATCCATGGTCTTACATTGCAACTCATAAAAGAGGAAACCAAGGGGGTACCAAAAGTAAAAATAAAGAAGAAAAAGATAATATTTGTGAGGAATTATAGGTCTTATCCATAGTATTACACTATAATTCACAAAATAAAAACCCAAGTGAGTGCCAAAAAAGTATTGAAAATTTAGAAAATGATGAGGATAAAATAAAATCATGAGGAAGACTAGGTCCTATCCACAGTTTTGCAATGCAACTCATGACAAAGAGAAAACCAAAGGATCAAAAGGAAGGACTAAGGTTTGTGAAAAGAGAGAATTGTTTCAAAGAGTGAGACCCATGGAAGTATCCTACAAAAAGTGTTAAATAGATAGCATATAGAAAGCATGATAATAAGGGGGAGATCTATATTAATGTCTATTGAGATATCAATGTTGATCATGTGAGACACAAGCCTATGTGTCTTAGAAGGTTTCTTGAAGTTGAATTAGTTTGGTATCATGTAATGTAGAATAAGAGTGGAAATCACAATATGCCCCAATTTATCATTAGAAGTAGGGATGGGCATCACAAGTTGCCTCAAAGGAAGAAAAGATAAGAAGAAAAGAATACCCTAGATAGTGTGTAAATGGATTAAGTTTATCCAAGAATATTATAATAGGGTATTTCATGGTGTTTTGAATAAATGAATATAATTTTAATCAAGAAAAAAGGGAAAGTAGGGATAGAGAACTAAGTTGGCTAGACATAGAAAGAAGTCAGCGAGACAAAGAAATAGATCAGCTAAATAAAATAGAAATGTCAACAATTAAATACATAGTCAATTGGGTTGACAATGTATTGTTAAAAAAAGGTTAAGAAGAGTATAGAGTCAACTGGGTCAACTATGTGTTGTTGAAAAAAAGATAGAATAGATAGATAAGAGACACAGTCATATTAGTCAACTATGTACTATTTGCAAGAAGAAATATAGGGCTTGTAAGAGACTGTATCAACTAGAATGATAGTGTTCTAAAACAAGGTAAAATTTTGAAATATAAATGATACAAGAAATGGAAGAAAATAAATATTTAGATCAATGTGATTGATCCAATTGGGGCACACAACATAAAACCTTACACCAATATTGATCAATGCAAGTTTTTGCAATAGAACACTCAATTATTAGAGAGAAAGTAGTCAACTAAAAATTAAATGCTAACTAAGTGGCCACCTTGAGTGTTTTTAAATTTTTATAAAATGTTGTTTTAAGTGTGATGGAAAAGTTGGATAAAAATAGGGAACTAGAAAGTAATCTATGAATAGTTTAAGGATGTTTAGGCTAAAACGGATCTATGTTGACAATGGCACTAGCTTGGTATTGGGGCCTACCCTCTCACTTCACAATCTCGTAATGATAAGGGTCTCAGGTGATTTTATAATATATATCACTTATCACATATTTATACTTAGCCAAAAAACCAAGTTGGATTCTCCCTTGGTGATGAAATCCAAGTAGGTAGGCCTTAGAAACATAAGTGTTAAATGTGTTTTAAGTATTATGTGATTTGGTATTGTGTGCAAAAGAGAAAATAGTTTAACTAAATGGTAATTTAAAAAATCACCTATTTAGAATATGTGAGTGACTCTAAACATGAAAATAGATGAAAATGAAAGTTTGAATTAGTTAATAGAAGATAGTTATTGATTCTCAAATTTAGAATAGTATAGTGTTAGTTCAGATGATACTATATGCAAATAGTACATAATAGATTTGACTAGGTATCTACTATTCTGTAGAAGCAAAGGTCTTAAATAATAGAGTAAAACAAGTCAAATTAATCTCTTAAACCAAAAATAGTCTACATAACTCAGTTGACTAGGTTCATTTAGTTGGTTGTAAGGTTGCACTTTTAAAGACTATTAACTTGCATAAAATAGAACTAGAATGAGGTACTGAAGTGATTTAGAAAAGAAAGAGAGGAACCTTCATACATTTGAATATGATTAGGGTTGTAAATTTTATGTTTAATTGACTTTAATTTTGTTTTCAAATTTTACAAACTAAATCAATTATTTGACCCAATTCTACAAAGCCCTATGTGTTGAAGGAGAATAAGATGACTAAGTGGACCTGTTTGACATAGTTTATTGTTCTATATACTGGTAGAGAGACTAAGTTGACCTATTTGACCTAGTTTTTTGATCTAAATGATGTTAGAGAGACTAAGTCAACATGTTTAACCTACTTTTTTGATATAAATGTTGGTAGAAAGACTAAGTTGACCTGTTTGACCTAGTTTGTTTATTTAAGACTAAATAAAAATATTGTGTCAACCTATTCAATCTAATAAATTATATCTAATGATTACCTACATAGAAATAACAAAGTTATTTTGATATTACTATGTGTTAAACTTGTGCAAAAAAAGTTATAACTATACCAACATGTTTGATATATTATCGTAAACATAGAAAAAAATAATATGATAGAAATGAAAATGTGAAAGAAAACTTACATTAGTTAGATTCATAATGGATTCAATAAAATGTATGCAATGAAAAATGCATTAGATCTATAAATCAATTCTATTTTCAAAGAAGATAAATCCTACTTACACTTTTTATGAAGGATACATTAGATAATTGGGATCATGACCAATATGAATCCACTAGACCTAACCAAAGAATATCCTACCAAAAATAATATCACTAGGGAGGGTTCCAAATACTCCACTCAAGCAAAACTATATAATACCCCTAACTAGGTCCTATGTTTTCATATTCACTAAACTAATAATAAGTAAATTAAAATTCTCATCTAGTGTTCACCAAGGCTTATGGCATAAATTAGGGGTAATAAAAATGAAAATAAACATGCATAAGATAATCCTAATTAATCTATATATAGGTAAAAATCTAATACATGGAGAAATATACTTTTATTTACTAAAGAGAGGAGAAAAGTTAGAGATACTTACCTTGAAGATGAACCCATCAAGACTTAATCTCTCCCTTATCCAAAGGTGATTTGTAAGAGTTTTTTATGATTTTTAAGGATCACTAAGAAAGGACAAAGCATTCAGGGCTTCTCCATAAGACAATTTTTTTTCCAAGTATAAATCCTAAGCTAAGACTCCTCAAGTAGAATGATAGAAGAGCAGATTATAAAGAAACACAAATGAATAATTAACTCTTTTTGTCTCTCTAAAATTGGTGAAATGAATGTGTTTATATAGGTAGATCTAACCCTAAACCCTTTCGAAAGTTTAGGTTAACAAGGTCAACCCAATCAACCCAGTATCATAATTGACAAAAATAAACTGGGTCATGGACTAGGTCGACCCAAGGCCGATCTAGACCCTAATAAGTTTTTTCAATAAGAACACAAGGTTGATGTATCTAAATATGTAATTTAAAGTGTCACAAGGAGGTTTTAGTTTAGGGAAAGGCTAATGAAGGTGGTAAAAGACTAGAGGAGGGTGGAAAATAGGAGGCAAAGATTAGGGAACTATTTTTAAGAGATGGTTGGATTAATAACAAGTGGTAGTAAGGGACAAAAATCTTACGAAACACCAATGGTTTTTCTGCCCCTCACCTAGTGTACCCTTTAGGATGTGCACTCAAAGAGATTGAGACTCGATGGATTTATGAAAAATAGAAAGCATCAATAATTGATAATGTTTGAAAATATTATGTGTATATAAGGCTTTTAATATCTAACAAGGAGAGCATGGAAATGGGCTATGCATACAAGAACATTAAAATGAGAGAGGTAAGGCAACATAATTAGAATAACAAGTGTCATGATATGGCTTTAGTACCTACTACTAAGAGCAATTTTTATGGGTAATATGGTAATAAAGAAAACAATAAAATAAATATGAAAATATAAATCTTCCTTGATTACTTTTTTATTGTCTCTAAAATTTCATGTTATAACCCCATTGGGTTTAACTCAATTAATGGTAATTTTTTTTAAAAGCTTTACTTAATAATCAGATCAGATTATCCATAAAAGATTAGTTAATATGATCTTTAACTAAATGTATATTTTCATAAAGAATATGTTATGATTCATTTAGATAATGATTAGATTAACAAAGACAACATAATTACAAATATAGTCCATCTTAATTATATAATTGTTGAATTAATAACAACTCAACCAACTGGTAAAAGTTAATATAATAATACTATATAATTAAAAGTAGAAAAATTGTTGTTCATAAAGTACAATAATATAATGATTATACATCATATTGAAATATAATAAGTACAAAGTTCCACATAGTCAATGAGTGGCCATAAAATCATTATGCATATATACTAAAATCATGAGTAAGAGTCTTTATGGACTGATTGTTGGAGGAGAGGGAGAGCATCATCAGAGTGATTTTTAACACCAACCATGTACCATAGATCTCCTACATAATGTATAATTAAAATTTGTCAGATCAATTAAAATTTCATCTGTGGAGATAATTTGTCCCAAATATTGCACTTTTCTCTATAAAAATGCATATTTAGACAACTTACCATATAGTTTGTGCTTCCTTAAATGTTGCAAAACCAACTCCAAATGTTGTAGATGATCTTCCTCATTCTTATAATAAATAAGGATATAATTCATAAACACTAACATAAAGTGATCCAGATAGTCCGTTAAAAAATTATTCATAAGATTCATGAATGTTATCAAAGCATGAGTTATTATGCTACTTTAAGAATATCTTATTCTAAAATCCTCAGTTAATGATATCCCACTCAAATACATATATATATCTTCAATAATATTGTTGTCTAATACACCTGATCATAGATCATCAATGTGAGGCAATGGATACTTGTTCTTGATTATCACTTTGTTTAACATCTTATAATAAATACATAGGTCAAGAGTATCATCTTTCTTCTTGAGGAACATAGTTGGTTCACCACATGGTGACACACTTGGTCAAATCAACCCTTTATATAATAATTCATGTATTTGAGCCTTCAAATCAGCCAATTTTTTATTCATCATCCTATAAGGTGCCTTAGATTGTAGTTCTAAACTAGATATCAAGTCAATTGAGAAATTAAACTCTCACTTAGGTGATAATCCTAGTAATTCCTTAGGAAACACATCCTTAAAATTCCTAAGAAAAGGATAGTTCTTAATGGATGACTCTTTTCCTTCTTTCATATCATTTATTTCAATAATAAATTCCTAACATATTTTTATTTGAGCCTTCTTAAGTTGAATTATATAAATCTACCTAAGTTTCAACTCCCTTTTATTTATCTAAATCTAAGTCTGATTCTCAAAATTATCTTGATATTCTAGATTTTTTAGATAAAAATCTACCTTTGCTTTATGCTTAGCAAGTCAATTCACCCCTAAAATTACATCATATGGCCCTAGTGGAGCTACATAAAGATATACAATAGTAGTGAATTTAGGCAACTCAATCTCAGCTTCAACTAAACACCTATCTAATTTGACCTTAGCATCATTCGTATATTGCACCGACCATGCATTTTCCATTGAAATAGCTTTACTAAAGAACTTAGAAAGCATACATGGAGAAATATAACACTCAGTAGCTCTATTATCTATCAAAATAAAAATAGATTGACCAAAAATATTACCTAAAATCTTGATAGGTGAATCTCGAAAATCAACTTGATGATTGTCAATCACCACATGGATTCTTTGTTGGAATTTCCCTTACTATGCAATACTCTTGGATTTTCCTTTAGACTCTCCCTAAGTACATTCCCTAGCAAAGTGATCACATCCATAGATGAAATATCCACCACGTGGTCTTTTCCTTTCTAACTATTGGTTGTCCTTAAACTTAAAATTGAAGCCACCATTCATTTTATTTCTATTTGATAAGTTACCAAACTTAGTATTCTAGTTCTTGAACCATTTTTTGGAATTCTTGTTGCTATTTTAGTTATTTTTTTAAAGATTCAGTTTGGAACCTCTAAATTTTTTTTTAATCTTCTCTTTGACCTGAGCAAGAGATTTTAGCTTAGACTCATGCTTAACTACCTTATTAAAAACTTGATCCAAATTAGATGGCCCATGTACGTATACCTCACATCTAATTTCAAGTTTTAATCTCATAATGAACTTTCAAATTCAAAACCTTTCATCTACCTGATATTGAGGAATATATTTTAAGATATTGGTGAACTGCTCTCAGTACTCATTCACCAAAATATCCCCCTACTTTAGATTCTAAAAATATATCAACTTATGATCAAAATATAGATAAGGAAGTCATTGTGACCTGAATAATGTTAGAAACTTCTCCCAAGTTGTGGTGGTAGACTCAAGGTTCATCTCAAGATTCTTATTCATCCACCACATTATTGCTTCTCTAGAAAGATGATATGCTCCCAAAACTACTTTAGTAACTTTCAAGTAGTTTCATATCTTGAAGTACTTTTCATTTCCATCAACCAAGCTCCATCATCATCCCCGACTATACTTCCATCAAACTTAGGAGGATTTACCTTCTTCATTTCTCTTACAAGTAATGTAGCTACTCAATCCCTAACATCTTGTTGAACCTCATCATGCCTATGATCTTATTGATCATCTCAATGAGCTTTTTGATTAACAAGGTACTCTTCAGCCTCTTCTTGATTTACTTATTCAACATACCCATTCACTTCCTACTCTAAGGTCATAATTCAGTCCCTAGTTTCATGCATGGTAGCAAGAATCTAATTCAAC